>JAVJIF010033839.1:0-208126 GCA_038442645.1 Agave tequilana | reverse complement strand
CTTATGTATTAACTTGGCTGTTTGCTATATGTTTTTTATTTGAGTTGAATTTATAGGTTATGGCAAGTCTTACTTTTCCCACTTTGTTTTGGTTGTTTCCTACTTTATGGAAGTTTTGGATTGTTTTGTTCCTGTTGTCAGATAAAACTGGATGATGGTTGAGGTAGATCTTCCTTCCTGCTGTCTTATATGGCAATTGACTCTTTCTCTTATGATGTTATTCAACATGAAGAAAAGAAAATTTTAAATTAATGTAGTTTTTAAACCTGTTTCACAGATGGCACACTTTCGTCTTTCACTTCATAATTTGATGCCATTATTGAATTTGATGCTTTATAGTTAATAAGCACCTAATGATTTGATACTTATTTTCAGAAATTTATCACTATTATTAAATTAAACATTGTAGGCTCTCCTACTTCTAGCGATGTTGAACATGAGGCAATCCCATTTCTTAAGTGGACACCCCAACTTGTCTATATTAGCAATCCCATCTCTTTGTTTTCCTATTCCTCATCTCATTTCTGAAGGTGCTTATCTTTGTTTTTTTCCCCTCATTTCATCTTTAAACAGGGGTTTATTATTTGATGTACATTTTGTAGTTTGGTGAACAGATTTGATCTGATCTTGAATATTATCAAACTTCTGTTGTTCAATATATATTTGCTATTTTCTTTTTTGCACCTTAACTAGACCCTCCTACTCTTTAGTATTTTGATTAGCTTGTAAAAATTTTATTTCTTAGGTAGGCTTGCCTAATTTTGAATATGTTGTAGAATGTATTAAGTCAAACCTCCATCTTTAAACATTCCCTCTTATTTTGTCTGTACCTCATCTTTTCTAATCTACTTGATATGTTTTCCCCTTATTTTTCAGCTTACTCTGTGGTGGTAGTTTTGCTGCACAGTGTGTCTTAATTGAGTCCTACATAAACAATTGATCTAAGCGTGAATATCACCAAATTCTTACTTTGATGTAAGGTATTTTCTAATTCCCCAAGCCTATTCTTTATGTAATGTCTTCTAGCCCATTTCTTGCAAGTTTGGCTTCATCAATTATCTTTCTGATCCTTTGGAACATGTTAGATTTACCCAACTGTCTCAACCAGAGCAGCAGTTGAGAGTTCTTGGGTTTTTTCAGTGATCATGACAGAAGAATGCAGCTCGAACTCCAGAGCACTCTAGTTGTGATTTTGTGTCCTGTTTTAAAAAATTTAGATGTATCGAAAAACAAATTCCAGTCTCGCAATTATAACTGCAATTTGCAACCTTTTAGAAAGATTTTTTTTTTCTTTGAAAGGGCCAGGGCGATTTCCTGAGACAATCATTATGAAACAGGGGGTTATAGTGTTTGATCCTTTTTGTATGTGTGAAGAATTTATTTTTGGGATTAGATTTGTTAGCATCTATTAAACTGATTTTGGTAAGTTTTATAAAACCAGCACCTCATTGATTATAGTTGTCAGCTAAGAAACATGGACACTGACACCGCACAATACAAGACACTGACACAGCAAATTCCAGAGCGGTACACATGAAACAAGAATGACATGGCAAGAAGTTGCCTGCCTGATACATGCCTGGCACATCATGGCTTCAAGATGGAACTCTCTTGTTATAGTGATACAAACACGACAGGTTACACCACCTGATTGAAAGAAAATAGTGGCAGAGTAATTCCTTCTTTATTTTTTCTCCAGCCAACAAGAGATCTTGATGTATCATGCTGGATGCATGCCAGACGTGACACTTCTTGCCATGTTAATGTGTATATTACATAATATTATGTGTCACTCTAATTTCTCGTGCTGTGTCATTGGTTGGTGATAGCGTTTTGAGTATCACTACTACAATAGAAATGGCCCTGCTACATAGTTGTACACACCTTTGGTACTTTTTAATTCTCGTTCGTATAGTATTCCTTTACACACTCGTGGTACTGACATTTGCTTTAACTGCAGGTGGTTGACGAAAAGATATTGCTGCACTGAAAAAGAGGAAGCTCATTACCCTCCAGTAATCATCTTTTAATAATCTTATGATTGAGACTTCTATATGTTCTGTGCTATAGAACATTCCTATTCTCTATTTCTGGGTACTGTTGGTTTTGTGTGCGCCAATATCTGTTGTGATATTGTGGGGATATCCTATATTGGTGAAAAAAACATTCTTCATTTGTGATTGACATTTATATTACATCCTGATTTATGACACACCTTTCATTTGCGTCTTTTCAACAGGACCTGGAAGGGTTACTCTCTGAGGAAAGGCCCCAAGTATGCACCAGAGAGAAAGAAGGTTACGACAGATTTAACTCGAGAACATCTACAGAGGTACTATCACTATCCTGTCTTAGCTGTTAAGTTGATGTTCTGTGTGCTAATGTCTGTTGTGAATATATCATATGGTAATTACTTAGTACCTTTATAATTCATATAGATAACTCTCACATTCATATGAAATATTGATGTCTATATGTCATTGTGCATGAGTCGATAACATATTACATAACTTATGGATGATTTCTTTATTAATTTATATACATCTCACATACACACAAAATATGAATATCATGTACCTTCACTTTGTTGATGAGCTTTTGACAATATTATTGCTAATTCTACTGTGTTTCAAAATTTTTGTTTTTTCTTTTCAGGGGTGACTGGAAGGAGTTAGAGTTCAAGGACTACAACCTAGATGTGCAAGAACAGCCAATCGAAATAGGCTACTCACATCCTCTGCTTGAGGCATGACTTAACTAGTTCATTACTCCTTTATTATTATATTTTATGATATTCAGAACATTAGGTGCTACTTCAGTGTTTTTCCTTTTTTTTTTTTTTTTTTGTAGATTGCTCTGTTTTGAGAAATGTCAACTTTTTCTACTACTAACATATTGTTTAAAAAGAACTATTAGTTGTCGTTAGCATGCGAAGGGTACAAGTCAATATGAGATGCTCTTGATTGAACCATGGTTCAAAGTCGCGGTCTCGGTCGCCGATTCGACAGACACTTAGAAGCATCGGCCGCGGCGTCGCGGAACGGACTCGGGCGATGCGCGCAAAACGCTACATAGAAAGCTTAAAAATTCTGAAAAAAGCGTGTCAAATCTTAAAAAAATATAGACATCAATATTTATATATTACATGTCTAAAATATATCACGCATAAATACATGCATCTGTAGAAAATACTGAAGTATATGCTTAAATTAAATTAAAGAGAGACATAGAGAGACAGGGGCAGAGAGGGAGAGATTGGAAAAGAGAGAGAGGGAGAGAGGGAGACAGGGGGAGATTGGAAGAGAGAGAGATAGAGGGAGAGAGGCAGAGAGAAAGAGAGATCGGAAGAGAGACTGAGAGAGATCGGGAAAGAGAGACTGAGAGAGATCGGGAGAGAGACTTACCTGGAGGTGGGTGGGGTAGGGCTGGAGGCGACGGCGGCAGGCGGGCTGGAGGCGGACGACAACGTGGGTTTCCAGATCCAGATCGGGTAAGCCTAAATCAAGGTGTGCCTGTTTTATCTTTTAAGCACGAAGAGAAGGTGACTTGACTTGGTCGATTCTGTCGAGGCTACCTGAGATAACTCGCAATACCGAGTGGACTAGGGTCGACTCGGCCGAGTCAACTGGGTCGACTCAACCGAGTCTACCAGATCTCGCCCGAAATTTGACTCGCGTCGTTTTTCTCGGAACGGGCAACGCCGTTCCGGATACGACTTGGCTGAGTCGAGGCCGACTCGGTCTCGACTTGGTTGAGACTTTGAACCTTCAAATTTCCAAGCATATCAGCTCATTAATTTCCAACCGAGTTGATTCTCTATGTCATCATACCTTCAAATTTTCAAACATATCTTTATCTTAATCACATCTTGGAAGTGATTGATGTTACCACTTTTCATAGGATTGAAATGGCCCAAGAGTGCAAGGATCAAGGAGCATTTTAGGAATATGGATTGAATTGAACTTCAAAATCAAGAGAGGGTTTACAAATTAAAACAGGATTATATGTTCCATTTTTATGTGAGCTTCAATAAGGTAACCTCCTTTTGTAATGATACCCAGTGAGTGCATGAAGCACGCATGAGCTGAAAGTTTATTGAAGTACTCCGAGCTTTGTCTCTATGTTTGAAGTAGAATCATTTGGCTTAGACCAAGGTTGATGTTTCAGAACACCTCAGAACTTGGATTAGATTGGGGGTCATGTACGAGATGATGATATATTTTAATGGACCCAGTCTAAATTAATTGTGGATCAGGTGGTCTCAGCAAGTTACCTACTTGACTACCATCCGATCGACCTCTAATGATTGCCATACCTACCTGTATTTGCAACTTTTACCAACCTCCATGCCCTTCTTTCTTAACATTGCCCTAATGTCACTCTTCTTTCCTCTCCCCACCTTCCCATAGAATTATGTATTAGTTAAATATGGTTTCTTGTCAATATGCATAACCAATGCATGTATCCTTTACTTTTTACATCTTATACACCCATGGATTTCCTAGATACTTTGGTGATCATAAATATTGGAACTCTGTGGCAAATCTAACTCGCTAGAAGAGTTTTTAGGCAACTTCTGTTGACCAATTGTGAGGAAGAAGTGATAAATCCTCGGAGGCTCTCCCATATCTGACTTTGGTTTATGATGTAGACATGATCCTGCAACTCTACTTTGTTTGCCATGTTCAAAAACTTTGTAGAAGAAATTTATTCTTGTGAGAAGATGGGAAAACAACAGGAGTGATTTCACCAATTTCTGAGTTGGTTAGCTTTGTAATTCTACACCTTTATTTTATGACTATGGTCATGCCAGGCGGCTTATGGAAAATTTTGACGAGCGTATGATATAAAATTAGGAAATTTTGGTGGGTGTAAATGCCACTCCAATGTTTGCTTTTGCATATGTAGAAGGAATGTTCTGTAGAACTACTTTCTCTGTAAGTAGTCAGGTCTCTGCAATTATCAGTAACCGTTTATTGGAAATTTGGTGTATGCATATAAATTCTATTGACTGTAATCAATACTTGGGATTTTCCAGCAGTAGTTTTCTTTTCTTAGTCTTGGGACATCTTTTCTTCTGGTGACGCTTCAAAATTACTTTGTTTCAGGTGCGAGAAGAAATCCAGAATATATTTCTTCAGATGGGGTGAGCTATAAATCATTTTTAGCTTATGTTTATATTCATATGTTTACTGATTGTAGTCCTGAATGCAAATTGCTTCGATGCAGTTTCGAGGAGATGCCAACAAACAATTTTGTCGAGAGCAGGTACCCAACCTTGTTTTATTCTGGATGCATACTAATATTGTGTCAGCTGCGTGAGCATTATATTTATGTTTCTAAGTAGTTGATACTTGAATGATTATCTGACTAATCTAACATGAGTATTCCATCATGCAACTGTAAGCTCGCAATTGCGTATGTAAGTAATGAATCTTTTAGAATTTAGTAGAAAAAGTAATTTGCTGAATTAGTTTATCTCAATTCTTTTTCTCTATGTCTAAGGTCTATCGTAATGAACTGCTTCTTTGTGGATCAAGCAGACTCTTATTTGATTGTTGGGTGAATTCATCTTTTTGAATAGTTCTTAGTCTGCAAGATTCACTGTGTGATCCTAACCATAATCATTCTCCCTGTTATTAAACTATGCAGTAGATATTGTCATAAGAGACTCAATAATTGAAGTGGCAAATAAATTTCGCTGTGTACTCCTTTTGCTCAATGAAGGAGGATCCATGTAGCTGAATTCATACGGTATTGCAGTATCCTAATATATATAGGTAACTAGATATAAGTTTGTTATCAATTAAGGGTAGTTGTAAACCCCGAGGCCCAACTCACATGATAAGGGTTGGGGATGGCTTGTGGAGAGTCCTAGATTCAAGTTCTAGCTATGGCTTTATTTAAAAAGTGTAGTCTCAAACCCCCAACCCCAACAGTCCCCCCACCCCAAAAAAGAAAAAAGAAAAAAAAACGCATGCGTGCACGCACACCCTAATACACTTACATAAACAAAAAAGCAAAGGCAAGGGGACAAAGGAATGCTATTTGTGCACTCAAATTCCCCAAGTGTTCTTTATGGCTTGAATCAATTTGATTTTTTTCCTTTCTGTAGCTTCTGGAATTTTGATGCACTATTCCAACCGCAGCAGCACCCTGCTCGTGATTCACACGATACATTCTTTCTTAAAGGTCTGTTTCTTATCCTCGTTCAATAAATATGGACATTCTTTCTTCTGTTTCTTGCAAAAGGGTTGGCATGTATTCCTTGTGTGCAGTTCCTTCTACTACAAGGGAACTACCTGAAAATTATCTGCAGAAAGTAAAGCAAGTTCATGAGATTGGTGGTTACGGCTCCCAGGGGTATGCTATTGTTTATGTTATTGACTATGTTATGCTTGTAAACAAGTTTCTGACCAATGTTCTCTTCTCCACAGATATAGGTACAAGTGGAAAAGGGAGGAAGCGGAGAAAAATCTGCTCCGAACTCACACGACTGCAGTTTCTACAAGAATGCTTTACAAACTTGCTCAGAAGGTGCAATCTTAGACATCACTTTTGTTATCTAAAGCCTTAAAGAGAAAGTGCCCCTTTTATTTTCTTGCAAAATGATATATTGTTTTTCTTCATTTTTGTGCAACATGGTCGCAGCTGCGCAATGGAAGCTACGTTGATGCTTACAATTTCAAGATATTATCTTTAATTATATTTGGTACATAACTGTTGAGTTTATATATTGAAGCCAAGGACAAAAAAGTTCTTAGTCTATCACGAGTCCATGACAATCAATCAGTGAGCTTCAAATAAGCACACACACACGCATAATTTTGTTTGAGGGTCTATATTCTCTTGTACCTCTAGTCATAGGAGTATCAATTGGCCGAGCTTCAAATGGGCCTAGTTCAGTTTGGCCCAACCCGACTTTTAGTGTCCTGGCTTCGCCCTACTTAGGCTTATGATATATGTTGTTTTTATTTTTCTTTCTTTCTTTCTTTCTCTTTTAACTGGAGTTTTGTGTATTTGTACAGCTACCTTGGAGTTTGGCCTAACCTTGGGCATATTATGACATAAAGCTTATATTCCTCCACAAGTAACCATCAAAAATAATTATTTGGATATTGCTTACACTTTGTAAATTAGCGACATATTTCTAACTTTAGAGCTAGACATTGAGAAGATATTTTTGTGTGTGTGTGTGTGTGTGTGTGTGTACACACACAGACATGCATGCTTACATACATATACATGCATTCTAGTTAAAGACACATGCACCTACTGATTTTGACTGTGATTCTTTATAAATCATCATAAATTCCATGCATGTTAGCGTCAAGAATATACATAAATCATGATTCGTAACACATCAAATCAATACCCATAATTTTAGGAAGTCATATTTTACTCAAAAATACAATTCCGGGCACAATCATCTATTAATAGCATATCAATGAATTTTGACAAAAAATTATACATTACTTTAATATATTATACTTTTAGTAAAGACTAGTTTTCTCGTACGATGCCCATGTATATTGCCAAGATCCATATCTCTTTTAAATTGAGTAACTATCTATTACTATTAGGGACTCCAACTTTAATATTGAGTTTGAGTTAATTTATTTGCACACTTATATAGATATAAAATTATGAGTGAAAGTGAATAAATATAATGGGGGTTACACTCTGGCGGATATTCATATGCGTATCTGTATTCAAGAAAAAATGGGTATCGATATCTGTATCTGGGTGGATAGTATATTATAATATCCACATGCATATCCTAGGGATATGGATACAAGTTCACTTCGGATAAATCAAATCTTTTTACATCCACAATTACTATCTATTTTAGGCTATCCTTACAACTAGATAAGGATTTCTTATGACAAAGTAATATGGATGTGCATCTTTTTTAAATGGGTCTTGAAAGTTGAGAATAGACGATCGTACCTAATTTGGTACAAGTAGTGTTATTATATAGATGAGATAAAATATGAAAGTACAATCATGCCCTTATACTGTAGTACTCGCCCCTCAAGTTGGAGCATAGATATCAATCATGTCTAGCTTGTTACATAGAGTCGAAAAAAGAATCCAAAACAAAGCTTTGGTAAAAATATCTCTAAGCTGCACTCAAGAAGTAACATAGGAAGTAACAATCCTTTTGGCCATGATAGTATCTTGACCAATAAACCTCAATATGCTTTGTCCTCTCATGAAACGAAAGATTGTTAGCAATATACATAGTTACTTGTTTATCACAATGCATCACCATAGAATGAGGAGAGACAACATCCATTTACTTGTTTGTCACAATGCTTCTTACTGCGCCAAGCGACAACGTTACCACCACAAATGTGTAGTAGCCACTAATAGAACGACGATTAAGAGGGTCGCCAGCTCAGTCAACATCGCATCAGAATATCCAATAATACTAAGATGAGAAGGTCGCTAAAATAAGCCTTTGCAACACTAAGATGAGAAGGCTGGTAAAATAAGCCTTCACCAGGTGCATCTTTAGATACTGTAACACAATAGGCCGCATCCCAATGAAGCTGATGATGAGTCTGCATATATTGACTCAATACACTGACAAATGTAATATCGGGTTCAGTGACAATCAAGTAAACAAGCCTCCCGATCAGTCTACGATATCGACTAGGATCAGCAAGAGAATCACCCAAGTTTTGATGAAACCGAAGAGCATGATCCAAGAGTATCAATCGGCTTGGATCCTAACATTCTGAATTCCGTCAATAAATCAGTGAGGTACTTCTTTTGAGGTAGAGATCTTTTGGAGAGCGGGCAACCTTTATCCCAAAAAAGTAGCGAAGAGGCTTTGTATAAAAATGAGTACTCAGATAATGCTTTAGGACAATAATAACATGTGAATCATCACCAGATATCACAATATCATCCACATAGATTGCTAAGACAATAATACCACAAAATTAGCGCCTAACAAGTTAGAATGATCAGAGATAGTGTTTTAAATGTCGTCCAACATTTCATTTTCATGCCTCACCGCCACGACATCCCCACCCGCATTTGAAATGGCGTTTGGAAAATGTCGGCCGACATTTTGAGAAAATCCGATATGTCGGCCGACATTTTGGGAAAAACCCAATATGTTGATTGGTGTTGAAAGTTGGAGCAATTGAGAAATTTTAACAATGGATTCGTGAATATATGCAAAATGTTTAAGTTAATTATACTTATCATAAACATATTTATGTAGTTTTGCATAAGTTGTGTATGTATTATCTTGATAAAAATTTAAAATTATATTATTTAAGACATCTAAGATATATATTTGTTATCCGTCATGACGTCTAAAATTTATTAAATGGCCCAAAATATCTACGAAATCCGATATCCGATTACGACATCCGACATTTCCTTGATATCCGACATTTAAAACACTGGAGACACATCGGTTCCGACCATACTCGACAACAACGATGCTGAACTTGTCAAACTAAGCTCAAGGAGACTACTTAAACCCATAGAGAGCCTTCTTGAGTTGACACACACTAGAAGACTCCTGAATCTCATAACCTAATGGCCAGGTCATATATACATCCTGTTGTAGATCACCATGTAAGAAAGCATTCTTAATGTCTTGCTCATACAATGACTATTGCTTGATCACTACCACGGGCAAAAGAATCCTCGTTGAATGAAGACAGCCACATGGGGGAAGTCTCAAAATAATCAATCTCAAAAGTTTGATATATCCCTTGGCAGCTAGGCGAGCTTTCAGTTGCTCTGCTTCTCTATCAGAAAGAAACTTCACAACATATGCCCACTGGCAACCAGCAACCTATTTCCTAAGAGGCATAGTAGTCAAGTCCCAAGTCTAATTCTGACACAAAGTGGCCATTTCTTCATCCAAGTAAAGCCTTGTGATATGAAGGAGGAACTGACACACATGATAAGGCAGCAGCAAAAGCAAAATATGCAGTAGAAAGATGAGTAAAAGAGACATCACTAGGAATAAGATGTTTAGTAGTACAAGATCAGGTACCTTTGTGAAGTGCCATGAGAAGCTCAGGAGTAAATCAACAGCCGAAGAGAGGTGGAGGAGGAATGAGCGGATTTCCTGTAGTTGACTTCGGGCGTCATTTATAAACCTTGAGGGGTGATGGAGCTATTACATCAAGGTCAGCTGTACCGACACTAGAATAGGCATAGATGTTGAAGTGTCAGTAGAACATGTAAGGCAAAGATACGGGGTATTTTTGAAAAAAGTCGCATCAACACACACCACATATTTCCTAGTAAGGGGATTCCGACAACAGTAACCTTTTTCTGGACGAGATATCCCAGAAATACACATTTTAGTGCCCTATGATCTAAATAATCATGTCCCTTTTCTAGTACATGTTCTCTCTCAAACTGGCCTAGGAAGAGACATTTCATCATCTTTTTGGATAACAATCATGTTTTCTCTCTAATAAATGTTATTTTTTATTTCAAAATTTCTTTTTGAGATAGGAAGCTTGATAAATGTTGTTTTTTTAATATGAAACTTCTCTTTTGAGATAGGGATTTAAATGTATGACTAGATTTCAAGCTTAGTTAAAGATTTCTAAATGTATGACTAGATTTTGTTTGGACGTGATACAAACGCGAGTCACTAACAAATTAGCATTTTAATGAAAAGAGTTGTGGTTATAATAGTGTAGATGAGTTTAAAGTTGATACTCTACTCTTTCACTGGACAAGTGCTTGCACTTTTTTAAGGATATAATTTGATGTCAAAACATGGAGAAACTTACTAAAGCATGGTAACCTTTTCATTTCAAATGAGGATTTGGGCATGCAAAGTCAAAACCATGCACTTGCCATCTTGTTTTTGTTATGCAGTTTTCATTGTTGGATAAATGATTCTCACAAAGGTTTGTTTAAGGTTTTCCACTAGCTTTATTGAATTGGATGGTCTCCTCATTTGGAGTGAACCTTTGGACCCACTGTTCTTGAACATTGTATTTACATTTAGCAGCTATTTTCTTTTTCAGGATTTTTTTTGCATTGAGCCGATTAAGGAATTAACTTGGTTGTTAAACATAAACTTCATCTTGCTTGAATCTTAGGCATCTTAACATTCTGTTCAAACATTTAAACTTTTCTCATTCTGGTTGCTCCACATGCTTACTAATTGAAGATTTATTGTGTTCATAAGCCTTTTACTCCCAAGAGATATTACTCTATAGATCGTGTTTTCCGGAATGAAGCTGTTGACCGAACTCATCTTGCGGAGTTTCATCAGATAGAAGGTAAGTCTCCAATTACTTCTCATGATTAGTGGATAATCTTGGTTCCGTATTAATGTTAAGAAAGCTTAAGGCATCAACAAGTCTTCTCAGCTCCATTCACTTATTTTCTGTCAGGTCTCATATGTGATCGAAATCTCACGCTTGGTCATCTTATAGGAGTCTTGGACGACTTCTTTTCTCGCCTTGGTATGACTATCTGCCTCGGTTTTCATACTAAAATTGCCAACTAGCACATAAAGAAAATGCATTGCCTGCTACAGTGCTCGATATCATAGTGTTTGAAATAGAATAAATCTAAGTTATTAGTTCCAATCATTTGCACAAAGCCTGTAATATGAATTTAGTGGTGTTTGTATATTGCTGCAAAATAGTTTGTAAATGAAGGTATTCAGCTCTTATCTTATATTTTTTTAGGTCATGTTTGATGTTCTCACTGGCTTCTTGCTTTCTTTCTCATGACATGACCTGGTTCTTTTGTGTCTACATATCATGTGATTGTTTGTTGCTGAATTGGACCTTTCTGAGCCTCTCCAGCACATTCATCTGAAAAAAAAAAATTTTCTTCTGCACATTTGTCCGACATGGCAATTATTTTTGTCCGTATATGATGCTTCTGTAGGTGTATGATAGCGCATTATCAACTTTTAAATTATGATGGTGTAGTGTCAACTTTTATGGATTTGCTTAGCCTGTTTATCCTTTGAATGATGACTCTACCTTCTTGACTGCTTATATGGTACCACTGGTGGGAAGAAATGGTATCTTATAATTTATCCTGAGCTACATCTTTTGATCACCATCCCATTATACATTAAGGAAAACAATCTGCTTAGTCTGTTTTGATACAAGCACCGTCAACTTTTAATGATGTGCTTAGCCTGTTTAATATTTATCCATTCGAAAGATGGTTTTGGCTTTTTTTAGTTGCTTATATGGATAGGATAAAAATGTTAGAATAATCCATATAAAACTAGGCTGTTAAATCTTAGGAGCTACCCCGTTTGATACTGTCACAGTAAACATAAAAAACCATCTTATTATGTATATCTATTTAAGTGGCTGCATGGTATACTTTTGATCCTAATATTTGATGGAATTATATCTGTAGGATGTACAGTAATACATTTGTTTATATATATATATATATATATATATATAATATATATATATATATATAGAGAGAGAGAGAGAGAGAGAGAGAGAGAGAGAGAGAGAGAGAGGAAAATTTTCAAATGAGAAACTTTCTCATAATAAGCTTCGTGAGAAAACCATATAAGAGATTTTATGGATGATCCGAACCGTTCATCTTGATCTACATACTCTAATTAGACTACCAATAAAAAATCACGCGATTCTAACTTTTTAACCTATGCATCAAGTGACATCTTTATTCTACAGTGAATATAACGTATGTTTTGTAACCACTTGTTGTATGAGTAAAAAGGCTCGAACTCGCGTGATTTTTAATTGATAGTCTAAATAAAGTATATAGATCAAGATGAACGGTTCGGATCACCCACATGAAAGCTCCTATATAGTTTTCTCACGGTCTTCGTGTGAGAAATTTTCTCACACGAAGACTACTCTCTCTCTCTCTCTCAAATAAAACTAGATCTCTATCAGATCCGACAGCCCACGTGAAAGTTCTCACATGAATTCGTGAGAACCATTCTTAGGGGATCAACTCACTATATATATATATATATATATATATATATATATATATTATATATATATATAGACTTGTATCCTTTCAAAAGGATTTGATCCCGGATCCTTCCCACTCAAATTCAACCCTCCAACATTCGAATACAAGATCCACTCCGTTGAAGTTGATCTATACTATTTCAAGTATCTACAAACCAAAAATCAAGTGTTTTAAATACTTTTTGCCCATCCATCAAGTAGGGAAAAAACGGACGGCCTAAATAGTGAGTTGGTTAGTTTAACGGTGTAGAACATTTGAAATCTAACAAAAATTAGTTTATAGGGGTTTTTTAATGTTTAGATCATAATGAAATGGCCGGATCGAGAATTTGTATGTCTAAAGACATAGATCTAACCAACTCACTACTTTCGGCCGTCCATTTTGCGTCGCTTGATGGATGGGCAAAAAGTATTTAAAACACTTGATTTTTGGTTTATAGATACTTGAAATAGTATAGATCAACTTCAACGGAGTGGATCTTGTATTCGAATGTTGGAGGGTTGAATTTGAGTGGGAAGGATCCGGGATCAAATCCTTTTGAAAGGATACAAGTCTATCTCTATATATATATATATATATATATATATATATATATATATATATATATAATCTTACGATCTATATTATACAATTTTAAATTCTGAATGTTTTATTTTGAGTTTGTTGCATTATGCAAGACATGGAAAGAAAAGGCTAGTAGTCATTTCTATTTTTTATTTCTAAACATGTATTTGTTAGATTGTCTCTTTTGTGTTGTTCCCTTGTCCATGAACTGAAAATTATGGCTTATGCCTGACCGATGTGTAATATACATAAACATTAAACTCCACTTAGCTCGTTCATGGTCACTTATCAAATTACTAGTATATCAGTCCAATGCGCGCCCGTCTATTGCAACTTGATCAATGTCAAGCCATTCATATCTGGAATCTGCTGTGCATAGAGCCCATTATTCCTGTTCTTTGCTTTTGCACTCGAGTTTCTTTATGATTGTCCTTTAGTGAAAAATGTAATTTTGCTGTTTTGCTCATTATGTAGGCATGACAAAGCTGCGTTTCAAGCCTGCTTATAATCCATACACTGAACCAAGCATGGAAATCTTCAGGTAGTTCACCATGTTAAGTCATTTTTGCTTCCTGCTTTTTGTATTTTGTTATTTCTTTTTCTTTACCTTTTGTTTTCGTACTTGTTCGGTTCTTTTTCAGTTATCATGAAGGTTTGGATAAGTGGGTGGAAATTGGGAATTCTGGCATGTTTAGGCCTGAAATGCTGCGCACCATGGGGTTCCCAGAGGATGTTTCTGTTATTGCATGGGGTCTTTCACTAGAGAGGTAACTTGAGGGATCCTTGGATAATTTGCTGGTTGAAACATTAGATGGTTCGTCATCTTTTGTCGAGTTTGCCTGCCTTAATGATGATTTATTTTTATTCTTGGTAAACCAGGCCAACGATGATTTTGTATGGGATTGACAATATCCGAGACCTCTTTGGACCAAAGGTATGATTATTCTGTGCAAGTTCTGCATTTAAGCTGAGTTGGGAACTGAAATTTGTTTATTGTTATCTTTTAGGTGGATTTCAATCTTATAAAAAACAGCAAGATATGCCGTTTAGGTTGGCAGTGATCATCTTTTGTGGAGAGAGATTTACCTGGAAGGAAATTTCTACACCCCGTTTGCTTCAAATTAGCTCATTAGAATTGGTAGGTTTGCTATAGACTGATGTAGGTGCAATTTTGAAATGTATGGCACTTCGAATTCATTACTTTTGTCATTGCCTACTCATTGAAATGCAAACTTATGTAAAATCAAGCATAGAATGATAGGAGGAAACTTTATGATTCTTAATTATTTAGTATTTTATTTAGTTTAATGAATGTTAACATTATATTATATCTTTTCTTTTTCTCAGTAAACGGGAACAAAAGAAAGAAAAGGGAAAAGCTATGACTCCAATTTGCCCATGGTATCAAGAACTTTTTGTTGGACCTGTTCTAATTTTGGAAGGAAAACTGAGTTTTTCTCAGTTTGACTTTGGTTTTTCATATTAGATAAGAAATGAGAGGTTGAGTAGTATATATACTAACTCCACTCAAGCTTATTGTTATGAATAGTTAGGCTTAGCCACATTCTCCCCCTGTACGCGTCGAACCGAATCGGGCCGGGTTCGGGTGGCGCGCGCTCACGACATGCGGACACGAATGTAGTTCGATTCAGTTGGCTTTTGAACTTAAAATATTTGTTTGGATTTTATCTGTTAATATTTTAAATTTTGATTTAAAATTTGTTGAGATAATTCAAGATTCTCTTGACCCGTTAATAGCGAATTGAATCTGCATGTTTCAACAACTCGCATGATCACATGATTTTCGCAAAGTTGATATAAACAGAAAGGTCAGTTTAAATAGATTTTATTTTTGTACGTACCTTTTGACATGAAATAACAAATCTGATTATATCTTTCTTCCTCAAATTTCTTACAAAATTCTACTGGAAAATTGTGTTCTTGTTATTCGAATTTTGGTGATTTCTCAAAGTTTTTTTGCACTTTCGGGCAACGAATATCCATCAGAGCAGATGTTTAGCTCATCTTTCTGAGCTGGGTTTTGATGAACTACTAGGGGAGTTTTATCGTTAGAAGAGGAGGTCACTTCAAGGTCCGGATGTGGGACCGACAATCTTTCTTTTAGCAGTGTTTCTGCACGATTATGTTACCCTAGGCTAGCAATTTATTTATTTTTAAATTCCTTCATATTAGTTGCATGTTTAGGACAAGATTTAGTTTGATGCAAATATTTATGATTTGATTGTTACATGCTTTAAATATTCCCTACAATTTAGAAGAAAGATATTATTTCTCAATAAATTCTTCCAATTGAATTAGGAAATTATTTCATGCAGTTTAATTAAATCTTTTAATGCAATTCTTGTTTCATGCAATATAATTACTTATCTGTTTCATGCATTAGAATTATATGCAATTAGAAAATTGTTCTTGCAAGTAAAGATAATTATTTAAAAGCTTAAAAGGAAAATTTGCATCCTAATAAGTTTATCTTTTAGAAGTTCATACATAGTAAATCATTTTGTTTTAATTCTTACAAGGCTAAATGTTGCAATATAAGATCTTAGAAATCTTTACATAACCTTGTCCTTTTCATTACAAAATTTTATTCATTCATTTCAGTACACTTGTTTAATTATTTTCGTTACAAAAAGGAAAATCATTTACAAGATAACTTATAATATTTTAGATATGTCTTATTTTAGAGAAAAATATTATAAACCCTCGTTGCAAGATTATACATACATGAATTACTTAATTAACTGCTGCTTCTTGCAACTAATTTGGCTAAGTAGAATTGTCTATATCTTGCTATTTGTTCTAAGGATTATTTGTCTTGCAAGTCAATTCTTAATTATTTCTGCTTGTTTATTTCTAAAATTTAATTGGACTTATTGATTAGAAATTTAGAAGTAAACTAATTTGCTAAATTTGTTTACAAAATAGAATAACTTTTTAGAAATTATTATTGATATAATTTCGAATTAGAAAATTAAAAGAGTAAATTTATTTCTTGTTATATCTTACTAGGATCATTTGTCTCATAGTTAAAGGAGAATCAAAGCTACCAACATAAACTAAATTCTGACATTTCTCAAATAATTTTGAAATATAGAATTCATGTTGAACATCCCGTCGCTATGCCCAACTCTGATCATTCCAAGGGTGTCAATTTGAAGAAATTCTCTGATACATACTTTAAGAGGTGGGCAAACTAGATGAACCTTAAGGCTCATATCAGCCATAGATGATACCATTCTTGTACTTTCTCCTAAACTATCATCTGTTGGATCTTCTTATGTTGAAACTCCTTCTACAACTCTTTCCTTCTACATTTATTTAAAACCTGAGGAAATTGACTATCATTGTCTTCAAAGGATTCTTAGGGCCTGTTTGTTTCGTTGCAAAACGTCGCAAGTCGTAAGTCGTAAAATGAGAATGGAAAAAGTGAACTGTAGCAGAGAAAATATATTGTGTTTACGGTGTTTGGTTGATAAAGTGAAGTGTAAATGGAAAAGTATATTGTGTTTTACGGTGTTTGGTTTATAAAGTGAAAGTGTAAATGGTAAAGTATATTGTGTTTTACGGGTGTTTGGTTGATAATGTAAAAGGTAAGTGGAAAAGTTGACCACAAAACTAACTGTAGCAGTGATTTAAATATTATAAATACTATTAAATTAAATATACTATTGCAAATTAAATTGTATTAATAAATTTGAGATAAAAATTAATAATCTTAATATTTTATTTATAATAATAATATTAATAAAATATTAATATAAATAGTGAAATATTACTAAAATATTAACTAAATAAATAATATAAAATTTTAAGAAAATCTAAAGAACATTAATAAAATTTTAAGAATACTAATAAGATATAAATATAAAAAATGTTACAACAATAATAAAATATAGTTATAATATTATAATATTACAAATACTTGAAAATTATAATATAAATTTTATTATAATATTATTTTAATATTATAGAAATATAAAATTAATAAAGTAAAATATAATTATAATTTAATAATAAATTATCATTATAGTATTATTATACTGAATTATTATTACAATATTAACATAATAAAATATTAATATAATAATAAAATATTAATATAATAATAAAATATATTATGATATTAATAAAGTAATTTTTTATATTTAAAAATAAATAATTATAATTAAATATATAGTAATTTATATTAAAGTATAATACTGTTATATTAATAAAATATTAACTCTAAATAAAATAATAAAAAATGGGATAAGTATTAATAAAATAATAAAATATTAAATTAAAATATTAAATTAAAATAGTAAAATATTAAATATTAAAACAATAAAAAATTTAAAGATTAAAAATATAAAATAATTAAATAAGAAATTGAACACTATTAAAATATTAAATATTTAATAATATTTAATATATATTGATTTTGAACTGTAAGTGTACTACAAGTGAGAGTTACATGACCACAAAATTAACTGTAGCAACTGTAAGTGGAAAAATATGAGTGTAAAAGTGAGATTTATATGACCACAAATTTAACTGTAGCAACTGCAAGTGGGAAAAGAAGAGTTGCAAAAGTTTTTGCATCAAACATTTTGCAAACGGAAACCAAACAAGTGTAAAATGTAAAGTTGTAAAAATTTTGCATTTTGCAAACATTTTGCAAGTTACCAAACACGCCCTTAGTGTACTCTTTGATAATCTATATGATATTTATTATGAATATAAGAGAGTTAAAGAGCTATGGACAACTGTCGAGGAAGAATATGCCTAGATAATGCTGTAATCGAAAGATTCATCTCGTCTTCCTCCAATAAATTCATGATGACTGATAAAAAAATCAATCAATGATCAACTTCATGAATTTTAAGATTATATCTGACACCTTCAATCGAAAGGGAATCAATTCTTGACGATTACAATGTGCCTTGTCTCATTGATAAACCCCCTCATTTCTGATCAGCCTTAGCTCGAGACCTCCATCACAAGAAAGGTGACCTACCTTTATTCAAGCCCTAAAAGCGATTTGCATAGAAGATCAACATCGACAAAACTCCAAAATCAAGTCAGAAATGAAAGCTAAAGTGAACTTGGTGAAGGATAAGCCAAAGTGCAAATTCATGAATTCCAAGGGTAAGAAGTTAAAATCTAATCTTTTCATTCTTGTCCCCATGCAACTATTCTTCTTTCAAACCTTCTCAACATTCCTCCTTCAAACTCAAAACCTCTGACCAGAAGCTGAAGGAAGATTCTGCTACCTCTACTGGAGAACGAATCACTTGGCACCTCAATGTTTCAATCGGAAGAAGAAACCGGTCAAAGCTTAACCAAGAGGAATGGAGGAAATGGCGGATACACAGTCAGCATGGTGGAACTGAACTCCAACTCTTTTAGATTAGATTCTTCTCTTCTTATTGTCAACTCAGTCACCTTCTCCTCGGGCTGGTGGTTAGACTCAGAAGTCAATATTCATATTTGTACTTATCGCTCCTAGTTTAAATCCTATCAGGAACGACGTGGAGAAACTGTGTGCTTGGCCGATGACTCCACTAAAGAGATAAGGGGAACTGGATGCATTCATCTGAAAATGACCTCTGGGAAAATTCTGACTCTTCAAGACGTCCTGCATGTACCCATACTTTGGAGGAATCTGATCCGAATCTTCACTTAGAGCTGGCTATAGGATTATGAAAGAGTCGAATAAGTTTGTAATTTTCAAGTCTAATATTTATCGGAAAAAGATTTTGTTGTGATTGCTTTTTTCGTGTCAATATCTATTCTTGTGCTTGCTTTGAACATTGAGTCTTGTGATATCTAGCATGGTAGATTGGGACATGCCAACTTCAATTCTATCAAGAAAATGATTAACTTGAATCTCATTTCTAAATCTTCTTTTGACTCTCTTCTAGATGTGAAATTTGTGTTCAGAGTAAGAATACCTGAAAATTATTTTCTTCTATCACAAGGATATCTAAACCCCTCGAACTTATTCATAGTGATGTGTATAACTCGAACAAAGTTCTCACCGAGGCGGGGTAGAAGATATTTTGTGACATTTATTGATGACTACTCCAATTTTGTTACACCTGTCTTCTCAAATTCAAGGATAAAGTCCTCGATTGGTTTAAGGTGTATAAAATCGAAGCTGAGAACTAACTTGCAAAGAAGATCAAATCCTAAGATCTGATCGTTGGGAGAATACCTCAAATGACATGATAGAATTCTGCCAAGAGAACGACATTATTCATGAGATAATTGCTCGGTGTAGCTGAAAGAAAGAACAAAACACTGATGAACATGGTGAACTGCATGTTACTTAGCTCAGGTGCATCCGAGAACCTTGGGGGGAGAAGTTCTCCTTTCTGCCTGTTCATTCTCAATGGGGTTCCCAAAGAGACTTCGACGTCACTCTCTATGAACGTTGGAAAAAAAGAACTCCTAACATCTAAATTTTTAAATTCTGAGATTCCTGATTAAGTTTTCAATATCAGAATTGAAGAAAAGGAAAATCAGCCCCAAGACTGTTGATGCTATCTTCATCGGATATGCACTAGATAGCAATGTTAACCGATTCCTATTTGTTAACTTTGAGATCAGTAAAATATCCAACAACACCATTATCGAAGTTAGGGATGTTTACTTTGTAAACATCTTTCCTTTCAAATCTTGAATCCCTAGTAATCCTTCTTGTACTCCTGCTTTTGATATCCCTTCTTCTAGTTCTGCTCCTGCAATTTTGATTCTGAATCTAGAAGGAGCAAAATAACGAGGATTCTCACATATTCGGTGAAGATTTTTTACCTATCTTGTAGAAGGTGATCCTAGCTCCTTCAAGGAGGCAAGGGACTCGTCTGAGTATCTTTTTTGGAAAGAAGCAATGGACAGTGAGATCAAGTTCATAATAGAGAACAACACTTGAATTCTCACCGACCTTCCTCTATGATGCAAACCTGTAGGTTGTAAATGGATCTTTAAGAAGAAACTCTGGCTCAATAACACTGTTGACAAATACAAAGCCAGATTAGTTGCTAAGGGTTTCACCTAACAAAAGGGTATTGACTTTTTTGACACCTATTCTCCTGTTGTTAGGATCTCTTCTATCAGAATTCTTCTAACACTTACATCATTTCATAACATGTTCATTCACTAAATAGATGTCTGCCTTGCTTAATGGAGATCTCGTAGAAGAGATTTATATGGACCAACCAGAAGGATTCATTGCCAAGAGACAAGAAAACAAAGTGTGCAAACTCGTGAAGTCATTGTATTGACTTAAACAAGCACCTAAACAATGGCATATAAAGTTTAACAAAGTTGTACAATTTGAATTCATTGTTTATGAAAATGACAAGTGCATATATTCTAAGAATTTTGGCAATGAGAATATCATCTTTTGTCTATATATAAATGATATTTTTATTCTTGGAACTTCTCTTGATGCAATCCAAAGGGTAAATAATTATTTCTCCTAAAACTTTGATATGAAGTATCTACATCTCGCTGATATGATATTGGGAATGAAAATATCAAAAACCACTAATGAAATTTCTTTGAGTTTAGCTCATAACATTGGAAGAATGCTCCACAAATTTGATTTTTACAACACTAAATCAATTTTTACACCCTATGATTCTTCGATTGCTTTGAAGAAGAACACGGGTGAGCCTGTGTTTTAGGTAAAATGCTCTCAATTAATATGTTCACTTTTCTATATTTTCAAAAGGACTAGGCCTGACATCTCTTATGCAGTAGGTAGATTAAGTAGATACACCAGTAATCCTAGTAGAGAACACTAAACTGCACTAGAGAGATTTTTAAATATCTTGAGGAACAATTGACTATTGACTGACACTGGATATCCTGATATTATGGAAGATTATAATGATGCCAATTGGGTCACTGATTCTAACAGTGTTAAGTCTACATCGGATATGTATTCATGTTCGATGGTGTGCTATTTCCTGAAAATTCTGCAAAGAAACAGTGACTACCATGAGTACCATGGAGTCCGAGCTCATTGCTCTGAAACTGAATGGTTAAAGGATATTTTGTTTAAATTCTCTATCGTGCCTAGGCTCATACTTTCAATCTCAGTTCATATTGATTCAAGATCCACCATTGAGATTCTAAAGTAAGAGAATATTAATAAGAAGATGAACAAATATATTCAGATCAGACTTAAGGCTGTTCAACACCCATTGGGTAAAATTGTGATTCTAGACTTTGTAATGTCCGGAAAAAAAAAATCTAGTTGTCCCGTTGACTAAGCTCTTCCTAGGAGTGGTCCTAGAATCATCGAGAGAGATGAGGTTAAGCTTATAGTAGAGTTCACCGACAGCAAGAACTCAACCTACTTGATTTGGAGCTGATTCCATGAAAGAGGTTTAATGTGATAGAAACAAACCGGGCCGGGTTCAGGTGCATTTATGACCTGCAGGCACGAATGAAGTTTGATTCAGGGGGTTCTTGAGCCTGAAACATTTTGTTTTATTTTATCTGTTAATATTTTTAAATTTTGATTTAAAATTCTGTTGAGATAATTCGATATTTTCTTGACCCGCTAATAGTGAATCGGATCTGTACGTTGCAACAACTCACACAATCGCACGATTCTTTCGGGGCTGTTACAAACAAAAGGTTGGCAGAGCGTTATAAATAGACCTTATCTCTATACATACTTTTTGACATAAAACAACAAATCTGACTATCTATTTCTCCCTCAATTTCTTACAAAAATTCTGTTGAAAAATTGTGTTCTTGTTATTTAAATTTTGATGATTTCTCAAAGTTTTTTTCACTTCCGGGCGACGAATTTCTGTCAGAGCAAAGACCTAGCTCATAGTCCTGAGCTGGATACTGGTGAACTATTCGGGGGAGTTTTTACCCCTAGAAGAGGAGGTTGCTTCAAGGTCTAGATGAGGGACTGACCATCTTTCTTTTAAGGCAGTGCTTCTGCACGATTACATCACGCAAGCCCAGTAATTTGTTTCTTCTTTAATTCTTTTATATTAGTTTCTTATTTAAGACAAATATTTAATTTAATGCAAAAATTTATGATTTGATTGTTGAGGGAAAAAAAAAAAAAACCCAACCCAACCAACCAAAAGTAAAAAAAATAAAAACCCCATAATATGTGGTTCGAACCAGATAGGTCTCCAAGTACCAACTTTTGTTGGAATCGCAATGGGGGAGTCCAAGGAATGTTGTGCATCAATCCCCCACCTAGCTCGACTCGATGGCAAGTTTGAGATCAGGAGGATCATTGCTCATAGAGAAAGCCTGGAACCTTGTCTATTAGACTGGCCGCCTCACTCTCTCAACAACCAATATAGCTCCGCTTTACCCAAGCTTTTATCAGGCCCATTAGAGGCCCTCCTTTATGAGTCCAAACCACAATCAAATATACTAATTTTTCAATTAATATATTACTCTCCTGCAATTTAGTATTAGTAATACTGGTGGCGGCGGAAACCGACCAAAGAAGAGAGGGGAGAGATGCGGGCGACGGCGTCTCTCTCTCTCTCTCTCTCTCTCTCTCCTCTCTCTCTCTCTCCTCTCTCTCTCTCTCTGAGAATTGATGCAGTTCCAACTGCAGTAGCATTTGACAAACAACTAGAAAGATCGATGCACACATTAGCTTTGCTGTTTTTTCCCCAATATAATACTACTTTTTCAATGTAATAAGCTAAACAATTATTTCTCAGTTTCATGCAAATAGAGCTGCATAGTGCATATAATTATAACATTCATTTTTCTGACTCCCTACCAACTGTATATATAATATTACTTCCTCAGTTAAAAATGCAAAACCAAAGCCTCTGTGTGCGTACACCAGCGCCTGGGCTTGCACTTTTAACCAGAATCTGGCATGGGCAGGTCAAGTCTAGCATCTACGTTTCTACACCTAGCATTCTTGATCCTGTATCTATCTCTGCTCACAATCTTGATCAAGGCTCTGTTGTTTACTCTGGTGAATTTTTTTTTTTTTTGTCCCTGACATTGGGGGCCCCCACACTTGTTTCCTCGCCTCTTGTGTTTATTTGCTGTGAAAGCTGAGGGAGAAAGGTCCTCCATCTCAGCTTTTTAGCCGTACAATAGCGTGTCAAATTTCGAAGCCAAAAGCTCTGAAAACGTCCGAAATCTGACACAGTGAGGACCCTCACACTTTTCCTCACCTCTCTTTCCAGCGGCCAAACACGCCCCAAGGGACCAATTTAAAAGCGTGCATGCAAAAAGACAAGCCATATCAGTCCCCATCAATCTTCAAAGTTTATGCGCTGCTGCGCGCTAATTTCACATTATAAATCAATCAAATCTTGTATGCATGACTACATCCATTCACGCTCTTCAAAGGCGCTCTCTCACTCACCAGCATTCCCATGTATGCGCGCGCGCACAGTCGGTCCTGTCCTCGTCGAATGTTTACACCAAAACAGTGCGATTGTATCGCTGTATTGAAGATATTGTATCAAAGCTTCCCTTCACTGGATCTACAGGCCACACGCAGAGAGAGATGTGCCTGTTTAGCCTGATTCTGGAACAGATCACCTCACCTCATGAGAAGGCAATATGACAAAATTATTCCACACATGGATATGGTGCTTCATCCTCTGTATCAAGATAACTAGAGCATTACGATGAACTGAAATCAGTATCACAATGAACTCACCAAGCTGTAATAATTTACATACACAAATGCTTGATTTTCTGTTTATGTTGGAATCTTCCTCTAGGTCAAGAAAACTGTGAGGACTCAAACTAGGAATTTTACTTACAATCTGGTAGACCTTCCTCTCTGACTTTGTTCACCAAAACTTGCTATCACTACTGGTATTAACATTCACGTCCACTCTCTTGCTGCAAATATGTACATAATTGGTGTCTCCCAACATCTCATTCAATGTCACTCTCACCTTTGTCATTCACGACATTTGACCTGGATTTAGTTTAACCAAGTTAAGATACATGCGTACGAGATTGCAACAGTTCAGCCACCCAACAAGCTATATCAAGCACAAGAGTAGCTTTCCAAGTTATTCTAAGGCAACAGTGTCCCAATACACACCTTGCAACCAAATTTAGAGGGGAAAAAAAATTTAGAAATATCATGTGATAGAAGCCTCTTTTGTTAACTATCACTCCCCACAACCTAAGTTTCTAACCATACAAAAACTAGACCAACACATAATAATTGAGTCCAGAAACCCAATGAATACTAATGCATTGAACCAAGGTCGTTATAGAATAGGAAAAGCTTCAGTCTGAAACTAAGCAAATCAACCACTCAAGCATCCAGAAAATATTAAACTTAAACCCAGCAAGACATGTGACCACTTCAATAGAAGATAGTGAGGAAGTCATTCTCAAAAGACCATTTGCTATTTTAAGCAAAGTCTCAGGCTGGTTTGACTTGGTTGCAGTTTTAATGTCATATTCTAAGCTAGACAGCTACAAAATCAAATCAAAGATGCATGCCGAGCTTTGGGAAGGACCCACATAAACAAAGAGAAGAAGGGAAGAAGATGAACACAGAGATCGTAATGGAAGTCTTGCTCTCTTTGTGCTTGCTATGGGTGTCACCCAGGCCGGGCCGGGCCGGCAACCGCACGGGCCTGGCCCCGGCCCGCCTGGTAACCGCGCCAGATCCGACCCGGACACGGCTCCCCCACGGGCAGTGCCCGGGTTCGCCTTTGGTTGCCCACGGCCCGCCCGGGCCGGCCTAACCCGTACCCAAGCTTGGCATGTGCCCGACATGTGCCAAGCCTAGGCACGGGGGCCGGCTCGGGCCACCCTCCACTGCCCGGCCGCCCCCTCCGCTGCCCCGGCCCGCCTCCTCCTCTGCCCCCCGCCACCCTCTCCACCGCCCCTCGCCGCCCAGCCACCCCTCTACGAAGGAAATAAAATGTCAATTTTTTTTTTGTTAATCCCCGGGTTCGAACCCACGACCTCAGCGACAACTACAATGCAATGGGTTTCTGGGTTCTTCAGAAGCAATTCAGAGCTTGAGAGAGCTGGGAATATCTAGATTGAATTTGAATTAAGTTGGGATAATGTGTGTTGGGTTCATTTTGTGCCAGATGTGATCTTGAGTGGGTGAAGTTCTTTGTGTACGAGTAAGGTGGGCATTTTGTGTTAAAGTGAGAGAGGTGAATCTCAGTTGCACCTTTTCTTGGGGATCACTGGCCCCTCGTATGTGTTGTTGTGTTTTTATTTTATTTATATATTATTATCATAGGGTCAATGGCCCCATCCTTCTCTCAAAAAAAAAACATCTATCATCATTTAACATCTGCCATTATCTGTTATATAATTTTGCATGCTCATAATTAGACAATAATGTTTGCTACTTTCTAAACTCTTGTGCCTCTACTATAAGCAACCTATTTTTGTTTTAGTGAAATTATTGGACACTTTATCTCTTTGATTAATATTTCTGTTTCATTAATCTGTCATCACTTTAATTCTTCTGAGCTTGCTATCTACTTCTAATATAGATAAAGGTTAGAGAACTTACAGGTGTGAGAGCTAGCTATTGTCCTATAAGCAATTTATAATACTAATAATAATGAGTGCGACAAAGTCTTTGGAACTGGTACTCTATTGAACAACACTTGTACACAACAACAACAACAACTAAGCCATTTGTCCCAAGTATTTGGGGTAGGCTACATGAACAAAAGAGAATTACGCCGGATCGGGCACATGGATCCGTTTTCTCCACTCATTCCTATCGAGCAATATGCCTTCACTAAGACCTTTAGCCTCCATATCTGTCGTATTACCTCCATCCATGTTTTCTTCGGTCTCCCCTGCGCTCTTTTAACTTGCCCTAAATTGATATGCTCTACTCGTCAGACTGGCGCATCTGTAGGTCTACGTCGCACATGATCAAACCATCGTAAGCGGTTTCTCTCATCTTCTCTTTATAGAGGCTACACCTATCTTAGTGCGAATATCCTCATTTCTCACCTATCTCTTAGCATGTTATCACACATCCAATGAAGCATGCACATCTCTACTACACTCATCTTCTGGGCATGATGTCTCTTTATAGCCCAACATTCTGTGCCATATAACAAAGCTGGCCTAACAGCAGTCCGATAAAACTTTCCCTTCAGCCATAACGGAATGTTACGATCACATAAAACTCCTGTTGCGCTCCATTTCAACCAGCCGGCTTCGATCCTATGGTTGACATCACTATCGATCTCCCCATCCTTTGGATAATAGAACCCAAGTGCTTAAAATGATTACTCATCAGTATGTTTTGTCTATCTAGTCTCACAATACTATAATCTCGGATTCCCTGTTTATTGAATTTACACTCCATATACTCTGTTTTGGCCCTACTTAATTTAAAACCTCGAGATTCTATTGAACAACACTTATCATTTATCTAAATATTAGTGCTTGTCCTAGTTAATTACTAGACCTAATTAGTTACATTATTCCTGAACTTGCAGCCAGTTTTCTTTTTCTCTAATAGCTATTGCTAAATTTTTTTATCTTGGCCATTACACTCAACAATCCATTATTGCTTGCTACCTTGCTGATTAAATAGCTTTGGTTCATGTTTCTTAACATGTTTCAACTAGCATATAATTCATATACATAACATTTATTTATTCATCGAATTGCTATTCATTTTAAGACTAAATTGTTCTTGTTATTGCTTGATTATCCTACTGTAGTGAATTAACTTTGTCATTCTAGACTTTGATATCATCTCACAGTAAGAAAGTGGTCAATACTAGTCTACTCTTAATACAATAGTTGTTATTGCAAGATTGCCGTTTTAAAATTGTCGTGTTGAATTATTTTATATAGTGATTTTCTTTTTTCTAGCTTAAATATAGATTTATTATTATAATACCCTCATAATCTGTAATAAACATGACCAACAAAATCACGACACGCCCGCTTCCCAAAATACGAAGTACGGACACGTGATGATGGCCAGCAGATACTCACAAAGAGGAAAATAAGTTCCTTTATGGCTATTTTTGATGTGCTTAACTGTAGTAAGCCAGCTCATATCAGAATGATTGAGCAAAATCATAGAACCTTAATTAGGGAACACTTGTCCTTGGTTAATCTTACTTTTCACTCTAATGATTGGTGGTTGGATTCAGAAGCAAATATTCATGTTTCTTTTGATCGCTCCTAGTTTTCAATCTACCAAGAATTTAGTGGAGGAAGTGTGAACTTCGGAGATGACTCCACAACACAAGTAAAGGAAAGGGATGTGTAGATTTGAGGATGACCTCTGGGAAACTCTCAACTCTACATAATGTACTTCATGTGCCATCTGTTAGAAGAAACCTCATCCGTGGATCTATGTTGGTGAATACTGGATTTAAAATTTTTATGGGAACAAATAAGGTTATAATAAACAGGAATAATATCTTTGTTGGGAAAGGATATATAAATGGTGGACTTTTAAGTTAAATGTAATTCCAAAATCTATGAATGAAGTTTCTTTCTCTACTGCCCTAAATGTTGAATCTTGTGAATTGTGGCATGGAAGATTAGGACATGTAAAGTTTGAATCTATTAGAAAGATGGTTAACTTGAACTTGACTCCTAAAGCTAAACTAGATCCGACTTTCAAGTGTGAAGTCTTTGTTCAGGCTAAACATGTTAGAAAGCTCTTTTCATTGATAAATAGAAATTCTGATCCTTTAGAGCTTATCCATAGTGATGTGTGACTCCAACCAAGTTCTTACTAGAGGTGGCCGAAGAAACTTTATGACCTTCATTGATAATCATTCCAAATATTATTTCACCTATCTCTTGAAGACTAAGGATGAAGTTCTAGATCGGTTGAGGTGTTCAAACCTGAGACTGAAAATCAAATTCAGAAGAAGATCAAGATTTAAGATCCGATCATGGGGGGATTATACCTCTAATGAAATGTCCCTTTGTTTCAAAGAGCATGTGATTGTTCATGAGGTCACTGCCCCATATACTCCTCAGTCTAATGGGTTGCTGAAAGAAAAAAAATAGAACTCTTATGGACATGGTGAATGCTATGCTTCTCAACTCAAAAGCACCTGAAAACTTTACGGAAAAGCTCTTTATTTGCTTGTTACATTCTTAATTGAATCCCTTACAAGGACTCATTTATCTGTTTGTTACATTTTTAATTGAATTACTCACAAGGACTCAAATATGACCCTTATGAATTTTGAAAGAAGAGAGCTCCAAGAATTGGATATCTTAACGTATGGGGATGCTTGGCTAAGGTTGTGATACCTGAACCTAAGAAAAGGAAATTTGGGCCTAAGATTGTATTCATTCGATATGCTTTATACAACAATACCAACAAATTTTTGGTGACAAATTCTGAAAACAGTCAAATATCTAATAATACCATTATTGAGGCCCGAGATGCAATATATTTGAGAATATTTTTCCTTTTAAAACTAGGATTTTTAGTGTCTTTCCTCTTCTAATTTTATTCCCTCTAATTGTACCCCTTCTTCAGGTAATCATCTTTCCTTAGATCCTTCAATAGAAGTAGAAACTAGGAGAAACAGAAAGGAAGAATTGAGATGAATCTTGATAAAGATTTCTTTACATGTTTGATTGAGGAAGATTCAAGTTTTTTTAGTGAAGCAATCAGCTGATGCTCCCTTTCAAAAGAAGCTATAGATAATGAGATTACATCTATAATGGAAAACAAAACTTTGATTGTAACCGATTTACCATCTAAGTGCAAACTTGTTGAATGTAAATGAATTTTTAAGAAGTTGAGACCTAATGGAAGTATAAAGAAATATAAAGCTAGACTAGTTGCAAAGGAGTATACACAAAAGAAAGTAATTGTTTACTTTAACATTTATTCCACAGTTGCTAGAATATCTACCATTAGGGTTCTCTCAGCTTTAGCTTCTATTCATAAGATGATTATTCACTAAATGGATATTAAAACTGCTTTCTTAAATGGTGCTCTTAAGGAAGAGATTTACATGGATTAACCAGAAGAATTTGTAGTTAAAGAACAAGGAAATAAAGTGTGCAAATTGATAAAATCTCTTTATGGATTGAAACAAGCACCAAAACAATGGCACTAGAAATTTGATAAAGTGATTATGTTATATGGATTTATGGCTAATGAGTTTGATATGTGTTAATTCTAAGAAGATGCATGATTACTTTGTGATCCTATGCCTTTATGTAGATGACATTTGATCTTTGGATGATTCTAAAAGTCTTGGAATATCTATCAAGGAACTTTGATATGAAGGATTTAGGAGAAGCTGATATGATTCTTGGATGAAAGTATCAAAAGACTCCTGAGGTATAACCTTGAGTTGTCGCACTCTACTGAGAAGATGTTGAAAAAAATTAACTATTATGATTATGAGACTATGAGTAGACCATGTGACTCATCTATCTCTTTGAGGAAAAATCCTGGTGCTTGTATGTCAACATAAATATTCACAAGTAATTGGATCTCTTTTGTATGTGTCCAATAGGGCTAGACCTCATATTGCATTTGTTGTATGTAGATTGAGTAGATATACTAGTTTCTACAATAATGAGCATTGAACTGGTTTAGAAAGAGTCTTTAGATATCTTAGAGAAACTTTGGATAATAACTTGCTCTATATTGGATATCCAGATGTGATTGAAGGTGATAGTGTTGCAAATTGGGTTTGGTTTACAGACTCTAATGATGTAAAGTCTACTACAAGATATGTTTTTTCATTTGGTGGAGCAGCTGTATCTAATTTTTGTAAGCAAATTATGATTGCTAGGAGTACCATGGAATCTGAGTTTATAGCTTTAGACACCACCTGCTCGAAACTGAATGTGAAAAAACTGGTCTCTAAGTTATCTTTTCTGTGTTTATTCCTCCTATATCTATTCATTCTGACTCTAGATCTGTTATTGAATTGCTGAAACAAGATACTGTTAACAGGAAAGTATACAATTTTAAATATGTAAAGAGTCTTATTCGCAAATATGTGACTCTCGACTATGTAAAGTCAGACAAAAACCTTGCAGACCACCTAACAAATGGTCTTTCTAAGAGGATCATCCTAGATTCATCGAGAGGGGCGGGGTTAAGTCCATAAAGGAAATCACCAGCGACGGGAACCCAACCTTTCTGATTGGCAAGTTGTTCACTGACTTGGTGGTTCTCCCAACCTTTCTGATTGGTAAGTTGTTCACTGAACTCTCGTGAAGCATTGACCTTCGAGTTACACTTTTATTAGTAGCGCTTGATGCATTCAGTTGCACTATGTCAGCTGCTACCACATTACCTATGATAACAGTGCTTATATGATGTGATCGAGTAAGGTTGAATTTCATACTCTTAATAAGTCTGGCACTTGAATTGTAAGGGGTATCTTTTCCATTCACATGTACACTTTGAGGACTTACCTATATAAGAGGAATCATGAAGGTCGCATTTGTGAGATATGGGACTAATCCCTATAACCTACAAAACCGTTATTGTGAGCATAGCCATTAAAGCTCCAATCCATTGACCCACAAGCGATGCGTGCTATTAGTGCTTTTTGTTAATTTCTAGTAAAGAGGCCTAATTCAAGGTCTAGCCCATTCTGTCTATTATATTGCAATAAAATGTCATCAAAGCCGGAAGCAACCTTCACCGAATCCACAATATAAGCTGTCCAACTTTTATATATATAAATTTATTATTTTTCTTGTGGTTGATTTTATTTCTTAATTTTATTTGTTCTTTTGGGAATTGTTAGACTTTATTTGGTTTTTTGAAAAAAGAACAAATAAAAGAAAATATGAATTAAGATATTATAGGCCCACCCACGTGTAAATTGAGAGAAAAAGATGGTAAATCTGTTTCCTTTAGCGTACATATCGAGATACTAGCGATCCCAGAAACAGAAATATCCCGGTTATAGGGATAAGTCTCAGAGAGTTCCAGCACAATTAAAACTCCTCTATTTCTTTTCTCATTCTTTGTATCACCACTTTTATTTTTCATAATTTCATTGAGCAATTGAAGCAAACAGTCGGGTCTTCATTTTGGGCAAACAGGCTCGATCAAGATGTTCTGGTAGTGAGGGTTGTGTACCACTGGGAGGTATGATCTCTTAATTGCCTGCACGAAGGGCGAAATCAAACTTTTAGGGCAAGAGTCACTCATCTAACCCCAGGCCATAAAATCCTCTCTATTTTTCTCTTAATTATTGTTTTCTTTGTGCATAATTATTTATTGTACTGATTTATTGGGAAAACTGCATGAAAGAAGAGGGAACTAAGAGAGGACAAACAAAAAAAAATAGACGTGAAAGATTAGAATAATTGTAATTTTGCTACAATGCCTCACTGAATACATTCTAATATGATCAAATGCAGGAACCCTTAGTTGTATTACCAACGTTAGCAGTAATTGTTATCTCTTTCATACCTACAAAACCTTGCGTAAGAAGGATGATTTTCAATATAACAGAATTGATTGAGCTGATGTTAGACAATAATGTGTGGTTGGTAAACAAGGATCTGATGTAAGACTAGCAAGAGCATACATAGACGATGGTCATGTTAGTAGCCAGAAATTTCAATTGCATCCCCATTGTATACGAAAAAGAAAAACCGAAATTGCTTTTGAAATTGGCCGTTTCAACAGGTTGGACAAGATTCTAGGCATGTTAATCACATCTATTACACCTGTAAGGCGGGGAGGTAAATAGGCGCATGCAGTTTGCATACAGACAAGGAATGCCTCCATTCTGCTCACAAATGTTGCTTCCCCCACCATAGTTGTTCTTAGTCATCTTTCTCTGCATAACCAACAACCAAAATACTCATCCTATTTATTTCAAATGTCATAGAAGCCTCAACACTCTTATCTGTCGTCCAATACACTGTCACTCTCAGAATACAACATTACATATGCCAACCCATCATCAATTTCCTTTCTCATATTCACAAATATGATCCTCTATTAAAAGAAAAAAGAAGAAGAAACACCTCGTGACCCAGGTCCTCGCATTCTTATCTAATTGAATAAACACATTGCCAAGTGCTAACAAATCAATGCATGTCCAACCGACGAGGCATTGAGAAAGATGAACAGAGACCTAATGATATTACACCTCTTACAAGGCATTTTTCTCAACAACTGAATCTCAGCCGAATGTTGTAGTTGCTGAAAAGAACTAAAGGGAACTTCAACGCAAGCAAACACTACTAATTTGTTGCATGGCTTGTGGTCTGTGCTTACATATTATTATAGAAACGTATTCGCTAAGAGCTATTTTCTATGTAATTATACATGTGAAAATTTTCCTAAGGATATGTGCTTTCTGAATATTCCTAATTCTTACACATCAATTGTCACATTATGCTTGTTATAGATATATCTGAGTGCAAATAGAAGTTGTGGTACAACCCTAGAAAGCAATTCAACATCTTTGACGTTGTAAATAAAAAAAAATATATGCTTAGCAAGTGATTAAAAAAGTGCAAATATCAAAACCATGAAATAGTACACATCATACAAGGAAGCTTTGAATTATTCATTCCCATGCACAAGTCCAATTATGAGAAATGATGGAAGTGTGAAGCCCGTCCAACTTACATTCCAAACTTAGCCTGAGACCAGTTTATGACTATGGTGATGGCATTGAGAACTATCAGAGGCACCCTTAAGTACTGGGTTGCATAGATAAGCCCTATAAGCTGCCCCTTCAATGACTTTGCTCGACCTCCTCCTGAAACTTCAGAGAAGCTCCATCCTCTTGGAGCAAGAAACCGATCTTCATTCAGTATTGCTAATGCATTTGCAAGAAGCAGAAAGCCCTCAAGCAATGTCCATAGGCCCATTTCTGCCATAATAGACTTGAACAATTTCAGTGGGAGATGAGAAATTTAAGTTTCCAAACATGACATTACATGCCACAATAACCGCTAATCTTGATCATTCCACCATCTGATTAAAGCTTTCTCTAGGAGGTTAGAAATAGTAAAGTTGGACATGATAAAGAACGCGGAAACAAACATCAAAAAGCATGGAAAACACGAGTACTGTACTGACACATCAAAGTAAAAAAGAATATTGGAAGAGGACATGAATGCTCATTGCCATAGAATATACTACATATGTATATGTGTGTACAAGAAACCTTTTATAGTATTACCCGGAAGCATTTTGATACCCTTCAACAGAAAGATCCTTTCTGAGAGACTTGACTTTTATCCTAATAGCATGCTACGAAACATACTCATTAGTGTGTTCTTGCAACTAAATTAGCAATGCAGCAAATGCATGAAGCGTAAGGACCATAAACTTCAAGCCAGTGCATAAAGTTTCCGGCTAAATTTTAAGAAACAGTACAACTTTTCAGATAGTGTTATCCCGGTACCATGATTGTGATGTTGAAGACTAAACTATCCAACACTTACCGAAGAAGATTTGAAAGAAAGAAATGGCCGAAGGAGAAGAGATCGAGACAATCAATGTTATAGCAGCAGCCTTTGCCATACTCTTAGCTTAGGTTGGGCATAGGTTGTCGTAGCCAATTCATTGTTCATCCAATTAACTGAAAGGAGAGGGATTTGATCCCCCTCAATCCTCCCCATTCTCTCATCCATTTTCTGCACTGACTCCACCCCTCCCCCGCTTTCCCCCTTCAGTGCCTCCAGTATGAGGTGGAGAAATCTCTGACTGGAGAACCCTGCAATCAACTCAACTCTTGCACCCATTTCTTATTTATCTACATACTATAACCTCTTATAATTTCTCTCATATTCTTGCCCACTAGGCCCCTTATCCACTCCATCCCTCACCATTTGAAATAGACAGAGGAAAAAGCACCCAAATTTCTTTTTGCTACATGAATCAAGCTGGATTAATAAACCAAATCAGGCTAAAATTATAACAAGGTAAACAAATGAGACTTGTTATCCAACTGAGGAACAAATGTAATTTACTTCGAGGGTTTTGTAGACAGAATCTAAAATATCTCGACTAAATGAATAAAATCAACAATAAATGAAGCAAGAGTCATGCGTGAAATCGAAAAAAAATAAAATAAAAGAATTGATTTTTCTGTGACCCTAACTGTGCGATCTGAAACTTGAAATACAACATTATTTGTAGAATCGAATAGATTGAGCTAAACCTGTTGCGATCGAAGGACCGACGGCAGAGAGGTCGACGACGGTGAGATCGGATCGGAGAAGAGGAAGAGGCGAGATGAGATGAGAAGAGGCGGGCGCAGATGGGCTGGAAACTTTCCCCAACTTTGCAATTCATGTTTGTGGGCTTAAAATTTTGGGCTTTGGGCAGACGCAAACGAGTTTGGTCCATTTAATGCGGGTGGTAACGGGTCGAATTTGGGTTGGATCCCACAACATTATTAATTATTGAGAAGATGGTGTTAATGAAAGTTTAAGAAAAGTGATATTCTATTGTTCCAAAGATGAAACTCCACTCTCGGCTTGAATTATATATCCAAAAGGGTCCGTTCTCGGCCATTCCACACGCTGCCTAGCAGAGGCCCTTATGTGGTCTCAATTTACCACCATCTGAAATGCGCGAAACTTCGATTGGTGGAAACCAGTCAATGAAGATTCTTCCTTCTCGAAAGAGAGAATCAGAATCAAGAATAAGAAGAATCTAATCTTTTCGTATCCATCATATACAACGAACAATTCTTACCAGCGGTAATCATGGATATTTAAAGAATCACAGACCCCGGAGATTCCGCAGTACTGAACAACCGAGTCATCGGTCTGGGGAAAGAAAAGGATCGTCTTTGACCATTAAAAAAAGGAATTCGCTGGAATCTCTCGGCCAAAAACGGAAATTCTTGTATATTGAATTGAATGACCGCGGTGATAAATTTTGATCAACTTATTTCCTCGTTCTGACCTTCCAGTAACAAGGACTTTTAAGGACCAGCTTTATGGGTGATGTTAGTGATGATCCTGCATTTTAAATTTGTTGTTTTCTTGGAGTAAATAATGATCCTGCATTTTAATTTCTTGGAGTGATCAATGTTCAGACTACTTCCTCCCCTCAAATCACAACTCAAGCCACCACCTTAGTCAGCGTCAAACAACTTAAAAGTAAAACTTGATGTGAGTGACTTTAGGCAAGGGATTTGATGTGGAAGGAATTGCTAAATCCAAACACTAAACAATTTTAGATTATTAATTTCTCAGTTCTCTAGTAGAAAAAGCATAAAAAGATTCTCAGTTCTCTAACATAAAGAGCATGAGAAGAGGATGCCAACACACACTAGTTTACCTCTGACTGCAAACATTGGATCCAAACTCTCCTTGGACCATAATCGGCCTCTGATACCAATTCTTATGACAGTAAACACTATTAGGGTGACTAATAAGTGAAGATATAGCTTGGGAACTATCTAACTCAAAAGCTTAAGTTAATAGGTAAAGGCTCAACTTTTTATTTTGTTTTTCAATTTTACTCAAATTTCTGACGTGGGATTATTAATTTTAATCATAAATGACTTCATTCCATTCTTTTCTAGTGTTTTAGCATTTTTATCATTGTTCGATTGTTGTACGATACTGCCCAATTCCACTTTTACTCTGCTTGTTTTCCTCTTCTCTTTCTCTTTCTGTAATGTAATTAAGCTTTTAGTTTTATCTGAGAAAGAAAGAAGTTACATCAAGCATATCCTTTAATTTATCTAATTAGTATTATGTTTAATCAACTACTGAAAATGCAAGTGCTATCCTAGAGGGGGTGAACTGTTTCAAGTAGAAATAAAAGATGAAGAACATGCGAATAATATTTTTTTATATATAAGTGCAATATGAAATATGCAAGGAATAATACTATGACTATGCGAAAACAAAAATAAAATAAAGAGAGCAGGATGAGAAATTCAAACGCAAAGATGACGATTTTTAAGTGATTCAGTTCCCTGCCTACATCCACCCATGGACCTCCTCCATTGACTTTCAAATCTACTATGTCGTCTTGCTCAAACCTGGGTCAAGTGTGTCAATTTATAACATATCCTCTTTTAAGAGGATTCACTAATAGAAATTCTATTACATAGAATTTGTTCTCTAATAGTGAGAACCATTCATGCTTACAAAAAAAAAAAGATGGAGGCTCAATGAGGATTATGAGGATTTAACAAATGAATCACTAAAAAGAAATTTAAAAATTTTGAGAGATTTGAAATGTAAGCACTAAAAAATGTAAAGTGAAAGATTTTCTCTTGAACTTGTATCTCTAAAATATAATGAAAGCTTGTATTATACATAGACATTAAAATCAACTATGTGTTCAAAAATTAAGGACAAAAAAAAATGTGTCCTAAGGAAAGAAAAACATGTGTAAATTTAATTTAAAATAAAAGAGTAAAAGTCATGCATATGAAAATTATAACAGTGTTTGCTCTCCCTTACTATACGCCATAGAAATTATGAATATAATCATGAAATTTTATTGAAAATGCATGATAAATATTGTAGAAATTGCAATAAAGAAGATTTAATAAAATAAAATCTAGAATGGAACATACATGCCTAAATCACCTCTAATTCTACAAAAATCAATCTCGGCAAGGGTCTTAGTAAAAATATCGGTTAATTGATGCTTAGTATCAATATAAAATAAATCAATATCCTTTTTATCAACTGATCTTTTAAACAATGATGTCTAACATTTATATCCTTTGTTCTAGAATGAATAATATAAATTTTGAGCAAGTTAATGCACTTAGGTGGTCACACAAAATTAAGGTGATGTCAAATTATAAGCCAAATCTAATAGAGATTGCTTCATTCAAAAGATTTGAACCAATAAAGACCATCTGCAACACTTCGGTAGCCGAGAATGCAACACAAATTTAATTTTTAGAGAACTAAGAAACAAGAGAGTGTCCTAGAAATTGTCATGTGTCACTAGTATTTTTCCGATCTACTTTGCTTCCAGCAAAATCGACATCGTTGTAACCAAGTAAATCAAATAAATATACTTAGGATAGAACAAACTTAAAAGAGTTCCTTGATGTATCTTATGATGTGCTTAACAGCTATTAAATGTGACATTTTAGGAGATGATTGAAATCTTGCATATAAACCTACACTAAACATAATATTGGACCTATTTGTTATTAAATAAAGTAAATTATCAATCATAGTACGATATAATTTTTGATCTACCTCTTGACCACTTTCATCTTTATCAATTTAGTGGAAGTACTCATGGGAGTTAAGATTGATTTTGCATTCTCCTTTCTAAATTTCTTCACTAGTTTTTTGGTATATTTGTTTTAATTGATGAGAATCCCTTCCTTTTCTTGCTTGATTTGTAGATCAAGAAAGAAATTTAAGTCTCCCATCATCTCAAACTGCTCTTGCATGGTCTTTGAGAATTCTTCACATTAGCACACATTAGTAGATATGGGTGCAAATAGATCGGGTACGGATCTGATATTGCCTTTATCATATTTGTATTTGTTTCCAACGCTTGGATACAAACACGAATACGGATATTGTCGGCATTAATATCCGTATCCGTCAAAATCAGACATCAGATACGAGGATATTAGTGAATGTCGATATCGACGAATACGAATCAGATATGTGAGAAAAAAATATGATTATGGATAAGCTAAACAGATATACTAATATTACAATTTATCTTAAGCTTAAATAACATAAAATGCCTATTTATCTTAATAAAATAGCTACTTATCATTCTTCAACATTATATTTTTCAGTTTTTCAGCTTAAGAACTTGGTTTCATAATTTAAAACTAAAATTAGGGGGGGAAATTACAAGACAAACAAAAGCTTATTCTTAATGGAGGACATTTTCATAGAAGAAGACAAGGGTAAATTAGTTTAAAAATGTGTAAAAGATATCTGTCAAATAATATAAGGGTATACTAAGATGATATTGGAGTTGTGGAGCCTGATTGTCGACCTTGACAGAGGACAGCCCTCGGAGAAGTACTACGCTGGAAGAACTGCGCGGCCTAATTGCAGTGGAAGTTAGGAGGACGGAAAGCCTATCCTCGGTGACTCGGAGACCAGGTATCGGGAAGAGTCTCCCGAGGACAGATTACATTGTTAACTCTCTGAGTAAAGGTGTACTACAGGCGAGGGTGGTCGAGCTTGGAGTTTTAGATGGTGGCATGTTCACGTGCTCGGAGGATCACTCGGAGGATCACTCGGAAGAGCACTCCGAGCGACAGAGCAAAGAAGCATCCCCGAGGTGCAGCGAATGCGGTCCAGCCTAAAAGTTTTGCGAAATAGAAATCTCAAGTCACGTGTCAAAGGCAGTTTAGAGGTGTCACTAATTTTCTCTATAAAAAGAGATGTGCAATAATTAAGGTTTAGGAACGAAGCAGTGAGAGCTACTGTGAAGAGCGGCTATGAGGCTTTCTTCTTCTTATAATCTCTCGATAATAGTAGATTTGCGAGCAACTCCGTGGTTTTTCCAGTTTGAGTTTTCCACGTAATTTCTGTGTTCTGTGTGTTTTGTCTTGTGATAGATCTATGATCTTGTGCATCATTTCTGATCTGATCTATCTTTGTTCATCGCCATCGTGAAAGCCCTTGCCCCAACAGACGACACATATAAAGAAGAGGTAAATGATGAAGAAAAATTAAAGAAGAGTCAAAAATAATTTTGAAAAAAATAAGGATACAAACGTAATTTTTCCTATATAATTTAATATTATTAAATATGCGGATATCCATATCTGTATTCCTATCTTTTTAAAAAATCTCATCCGAATCAAAATATGTATCCGTCCAGATTCAAAATTAGATATCTAAATCCACACTTTTTGCGGATGCAGATGAGGATATCCACAAATCACCTGCATCCATTTGCACCCCTATTAGTAATCCAAAAATTGATATCATCTATGTATGTTTGGACTATAAGAGTATCATTATCCTTGCACTTCGTAAACAAAGTTGTATCGACTCTACCTTTAAAAAAACTTTTACAAGAATAAAGGTAGAGAGTTTATCATATCAAGCTCGTGGAGCTTATTTCAAAACATATAAAGCATTGTGTAAACTAGAAAAATGATCTGAAAAAACTAGGGTCTTTAAAACCCAGTGGTTATTCAACATAAACCTCTTTATTGATAAAGCCATTTAAAAAGTATTTTACATCTTTTGAAATAATTTAAAAATTTTAAAACTAGCAAAAGCTAAAAACATGTGAATGGATTTTAGTTTAGCTATAAGTGCAACTGTCTTATTATAGTCTCTGCCCTCCTCTTGATTGAATCCTTGGTCAACCAACCTAGTTTTATTCCCAGTCACAATCCCATTCTCATCAAGCTTATTTTGAAAAAAAATTAGTTCTAATAATGGGATGGTCTTTTGGTCTAGGAACTAAGATCCAAACATTGTCTATACCAAATGAAAATGCAAATGCTAATCCTAGATGGGTGAATAGGGTTTGCAAGATTTGATATGCAAGTAGAAATAAAAGATGAAGAACATGTAAATAAATTATTTTTTTATATGCGATTTGAAATATGCAAAGGAATAATAAATACGCAAAAAAAAAAAATATAAATATAAAGAGAGGATAAGAGATTCAAACACAATGACGATGATTTTAGGTGGTTGGGCTCCCCACTTACATCCATCCAGAGACTTCTTTACTTTTCTTTCAATCCACTGTGTCGTCCTACTCAACCTGAATCAAAGGACTTCAATTTACAACATATCATCTTCCTAAGAGGAATCACTGATATAATATGTTACATAATTAGTTCTCTAATAGTGAGAACCACTCATGCTAACAAAAACAAAAAATAATACAAGGTTGAAGTTCTCTGGGGATTTGGCAAATGGATCACTAAAAAGAAATTTGAAAAATCAGAAATGTAAGCACTAAAAGAAATAAACTGGAATTTTTCTCTTGAATTTGTATATCTAAAATATAATGAAAGCTTGTACTATATACAGACACTAAAATCAATCAAGTGCCCAAAATCCAAGGAGAAGGGAAAAAAAGAATGTGTCCTATTATCAAGGAAAGAAAAACATGTGTAAATTTAATTTGGAATAAAACATGAAATTCAAATCAAGGAAAGAAAAACATGTATAAATTTAATTTGAAATTCAAATATAAATTAAAATTTTAAATTTAAATTCCAATATTTAAGGAGAAATTTAAAAATTCAAAATTGAAAATCAAACACAACGATTTCATATATAATAAAAATAATTTAAGCTAAAATAAAATACATTCAAATATGAACCATTGACCGTCCTTTCACATTTATATCCTAAAAATAAACTTGAAATAGAAGTAATATAAGCAAAATTAGACTCTTTAGCAAAACATAAATATATGGACCTGTAATCCAAATGCGCGAGAATATAAGGCCTGCAGGGTATAAGTGGGGATTAATAAAAAATAAAAAAAATAATGAAAATATAAGATACAAAGCTCGATTTGCAGCACAAGCTTTCCTGTAGAGACTTGCAATTGATTATAGAGAAACATGCTCTTTGTAATGGATGTTATACTCTTCTCTATTTTGATCAATTTGACAGTCTCAGAAGGATTAAGCATGTGTCTTATGGATATAGTTACGACATATTTATATGGGTCATTAGATAATGACATATATATGAAGATTCCTGAAGGATTTAAGGTTCCTGAAGTACATAGTTTAAAATCTCGTAATATATACTCAATTAAGCTTCAACAATCCTTGTATGAATTAAAACAATCAGGGAGCATGTGGATCTTAGTGAATATTTATTAAAAGAGGGATATGCGAATAATCTCACCTATCCATGTATATTCATAAGTGCTAGGAAATATGAAGAATTAAATGTGAATTTTTGAGTTGAATTGCAGCGAGATCCATTGGTAGAATCAATAGGATAATGGTTGGAGTGTGTTCTCCTTCCATTGGGGATGAACGTGGTATATTCACATGTTCAATTCTGACTTCGAATGAATGAGATATTCAAGTCTAAAGTTTGCCTAATTCAAAAGCTAAAGGGGTTTAAAGGTAACTAAAAGTATTTAGTCCCACATTGGACATGGGATAGAATTTTGAAATGTTTAAATAGAGAAAAATGAGAATAAAGGGTGTGCCCTTTAGGTACTTAGAGTTTTCGCGTGCGATTAGGGGGAAACCATGCCTCGCACGCGCTGCCAGTGGCGGCGGCGGGCCGACGCCGGAGCCTGAAGCCCGGAACTCAGGCTCGCGTTCGGGCTCGGGTTCCCTACCCGGTCCGATTCTTTTTGAACCGGGCTTCACGGGTATGGTGTTACAGCAGATCGCGCCTGTCCGCTATCCGGACCTGCGCAACGGTCTGTGCGGTTCCTGTCTGGAACGATCCGTTGCAACGGTTCAAACCGAACCGCTGCAACCGTTCGACTCCAAAGTACGCTTCTGCCCTTCCCGGAGCACTATAAACTTCCATTTTTAACACACAGAAAAAACAAAGAAAACTAAGCGAAAACTTGCATCCCTCTCTTCCTTCTTCTGCAACTCAGATTTCGAAGTGAAAGTGAAGAAGTAACTCGAATTCTGAAGCAAGATTCATTCTGAAAGAAGGCTTAGAAAATTTAACAGATTCTTTAATAGCATTGTTGTCTGAATCTGCGACTTCCAAAGAAGAATATTATTCTATCTCCCTCTTTTCTCTACAGTGGGTGTTCCTCCAAAGTAAAGACAAATATTCTCCATGAGATTTGTCCAGGTCCTGCTGCATTGATAATCCTGTGAAGGTACTCGTTAACTACAGTTCGACCGTACGGTGATTTGGTAGTGCTATCCGAATATCGTGAAGGAGTATTGTATCTTGAGAGACTAGTATCCAGTAACCCGTTAGCACCGTAGCGGGGGACGTAATTGTCTTAAGGAGATTCATTATAAGCGTACCTCACTCCAAGCTTTGTATAAGTGAATTAATATTCTTTATATAGGGGTTATACTAATATACAGTATATAGAGACTGACTTAGACCAGTCTAATTGGTGTTTAACCAAGGAAGGTAATTGAAAGGTGGTTCTGTAATTAAGAAACGTTCTATTGAACGGAAAACCTCCCACCTGATATTCACCGACCTGGCCAATTAAATCGGTGATATTTATTAGTTGCCGGATTGATTCCTAGAACTAGCAATGTTAACAATCTTAAGACAGTTATTGATTGAAGTTACTTACTTCTATTCTGTTTGAAATTGCAGAAAATGTCTGAGGCTAATCAAGACAGCTCAAGTAAGGCACCAAATATGCAGATTCAAACTTTGATGCCTGCTCCACTTCCTAACCCGAAGCCGGAGAGAAGCCAGAAAAAATTTGATGGCACAGAATTCAAGAAGTGGCAACAGAAGATGCTCTTCTACTTGACCACTCCGCATTTGACCACATTCCTGTAAGAGGATCCACCAGAACACGGAACTGATTGGAACTCAGTCCTTACAGTCGATGCATGGACGTAAGGTGACTTTCTTTATCAAAACTATATTTTAAATGGACTGGATGACTCTCTTTACAATGTCTACAGTTCAATCACAATGACAAAGAAGTTATGGGTCAGTCTTGATAAGAAGTACAATACTGAGGAAGCCGCGGTACCAAGAAGTTTGTTGTAGGACGATTTTGAAGTACAAGATGGTGAATAATAAGACTGTGATCAGTCAGGTGTACGAGTTCTAACTTATCTTGCACGAGATAGAGGCTGAAGGTATGAATCTACCTGAAACTTTTCAGGTTGCTACTATTGTGGAGAAACTCCCACCTGCATGGAGAGATTTCAAGAACTACCTAAAAAACAAGCGCAAGGAGCTGAAGTTGAAAGATCTCATTGTGAGGCTTCAAATTGAGGAGGACAACTGAAAGTCTAAGAAAATGAGCAATAAGAACTCCTATGAAGCCAAGGCCAATGTGATCGAAAACTCAAAGGGGAAAGCGTTTACTTCCAAAGGCTTAAAGCGGAAGAAGACTGCCCATGGGTACAAAGGCAAGGTCCAAGAAGACAAGAACATGCACTTCAAGGAACTTGCTACATCTATAACAAAGAGGGGCATAAGGCGAATGAATGTTGCAGCCGTCTCAAAAAGAACAAGAAGAACCATCCACAGGCAAACCTGACCGACAATGCGTCGCCAAACCTTTCAGCTGTGGTTTCAAAAGTGAGTCTGACAACCAACAATAAGGACTATTGGGTAGATATTGGGGCTACTCGGCTCATCTGCTCTGAGAAATTATTATTCTCTGAATATCAAAAACTAGAGCAAGATGAGCAACTCTTCATGAGAAACTCAGCTGTTTTCAAGTTGAGGGAAAAAGAAAGGTCATCCTGAAGTGGACTCTGGGAAAGAGCTTACTCTGAACGGTATGCTACATGTTCCAGATATCCGCAAGAATCTAATCTTTGGATCAATACTTAGTAAGAAAGGATTTAGAATGGTTTTCGAATCAGGTAAATTTGTACTTACTAAGGGTGGGATGTATGTGGGTAAGGGTTATCTTGTTGATGGCTTTTTTAAGGTCAAAGTTGCGGTTGTGGACAAAAAATCTGTGTATTTGTACCATAAGCTTATAAATAAAGAAAAGTCTTCTGCTTATTTGCTTGAGTCTCCTATTTTATGACATGCTAGATTAAGGCATGTAAATTACAAGTCTTTAAAAAACTTGTCTAATTTAGGATATATTCTTAAGCTCAATTTGAAAGAAATTCGCAAGTGTGAGATTTGCGTTGAGGCCAAGTTCGCGAAAAATTCATTTCACTCAATTGATCGAAATACATAATTTTAGGGTTAATTCATAGCGATTTGTGTGACTTGAAGTTTACGCCAACTCAGGCGGGAAAAATTATTTTATTACTTTATGACTGTACAAGATACTGTTATGTGTATCTTCTAAACAGTAAGGATGAGGCAATGAATATGTTTATAACATATAAAGTCGAAGTTGAGAATCAACTCAACAAGAATATCAAGATTCTAAAATCCGATCGAGGCGGAGAATATGAATCAAATGATTTTAGTGAGTTATGTGCTAAATTTAATATAATCCATCAAACTTCAGCACCATATACTCCTTAGCAAAATGGAACTGTTGAACGGAGGAACAGAACTTTGAAGGAGATGATCAATTCCATGCTCGTAAGTTCTGGAGCTCCGCAGAACTTGTGGGGGGAAGCTCTGTTAACTACAAATTATATTTAAATTGAGTACCCCACAAGAAATTTGGTCTTATACCATTTGAGATGTGGCATGAAAGGACACCTTCATATTATTACCTAAAAATGTGGGAGTGTCTTGCAAAGATACTAGCACCATTGCCTAAAAAGACTAAGTTGGGAGAAGAACTATGGACTGCATATTCATAGGCTATGCCTTGAATAGTAGTGCCTATAGATTTCTGGTTCAAAAATTAGAAATACCAGATATTCATGTAAACATGATTATCGAATCTAGAGATGTTGAATTCTTTGAACATATCTTTCCATACAAACAGAAAATAGAAAAGACTTCTGAGAAAAGAACACATGAGATGATATTAAGAGACGAAAGCCCCAAGGAACTGATGGTCAATGCGAAAATTGAACCAAGAAGAAGTCAGAGATCTAAAATCTCAAAATCTTTTGATCCAAATTTATAGCATATGCTATTGAAAGCGAGCCTCAAACATTTAAAGAGGCTATGTCTACCCCTGAAGCACAAATGTGGAAAGAATCTATAAATAGCGAAATAGAATCCATACTAAGTAATCATACTTGGGAATTGACAAACTTGCCTCCTGACAGTAAACCAATTGAGAGTAAGTGGATTTTCAAAAGAAAATTAAAACCCGATGGATCTATCGATAAGTACAAGGCTAGATTAGTAGCCAAGGGTTGTCGACAAAAGGAAGGACTTGACTACTTCGATACTTATACACCAGTAACAAGAATAACCTCCATTTGAATATTAATTGCAATTGCAGTATTGCATAACTTAGATAACCATCAAATGAATGTCAAGACTGCATTCTTAAACGGTGAATTAAATGAAGAAATATATATGGAGCAACCTGAAGGATTTATAGTCAAGGGCCAAGAACACAAAATGTGTAAATTGGTAAAATCCTTATACGGTCTAAAGCAGGCTCCAAAACAATGGCATGAGAAATTCGATAGTATCATAATTAAAGATGGATTCATTATCAATGAATGCGATAAGTGTGTTTACACAAAAACAGTTGAAAATGCATGTATCATTGTTTGTCTTTATGTAGACGACATGTTGATACTTGGGATTAATATTGAAATTATTAAGTCCACTAAAGGAATGTTATCTAATAATTTTGACATGAAGGATCTGGGGGTTGCTGATGTAATTTTAGAAATTAAAATCACAAAAAACACCAGATGGAATCAGTCTCTCAATCTCGCTACGTGGATAAGATGATAGAAAGATTTAAGAATCATGAGATAAAGGAGAATACAAATCCTTTTCTCCCACACATCCACCTCCGTAAGAATATAGGAACTGGAGTATTCCAGTTGGAGTATTATCGGATTATCAGAAGTTTAATATATTTAATGAATTGCACTAGACCCGATATTGCTTACACTATAAGCAAGTTAAGCAGATACACTAGTAACGCTAGTGATGATCATTGGACTGCTCTACTACGAGTATTAGGTTACGTATCACATACTAAGGAATATACCTTGAGATATGGACCGTATCTACATGTACTTGAAGGATACAGTGATGCTAATTGGATTACAGATTCTGAGGAATCAAAATCAACCAGCGGATACGTATTTACTCTAGGAGGAGCAGCGGTATCTTGAAAATCTTCCAAACAAACATGTACTGCCCGTTCCACTATAGAATCTAGCCTTAGATAAGGCTGGAGAAGAAGCAGAATGGCTTCGATAGTTTTTGGAAGATATACCATTATTGTCAAAGTCAGTGCCCGCTATATGCATTCACTCGATAATCAAGCAGCTATATCTAGGGCACAAAATTTTATATATAACAGTAAGTCTAGACATATTCATCATAGATATAATACTGTTTAGCAGTTGCTCTCGAATAGAATTATCTCTATTGACTTTGTCTCGTTAAAAGATAATTTAGCAGATCCGTTTACAAAGGTTTAAGTGGAGAGCATATAAACTGCGTATCGAGGAGAATGGGTCTAAAAGCCTAACCTTACCAGTCAGCTTAATGGAAACCTCATCTCGACTGGAGATCTCACGGACTAAGTTCAAGAGGAAAACTAGTTATGATTCAAGTAACCACTTAGGAGCTTGACTCAAATCCATTTCTAAGGTGCATACAAGTGCTTTTTACAAGTGGATAAAGGATAAACTTAACGTTTTTAATGATGCTTATATCTTGTTATTAAAACAAGTGGAGTAGAGTAGACTACCCTAATAATACAATCACCTATGTGAGTATAGAGCTGGGTCGGCTCTTTGGGAATTTCTATGGAGGGCTGTTATTCCCTAAAGATACTCTCTGAAACTAAGAATGTTCAGGGCCAAAATGGCCACAATCGAGAATCAAATTGATTTGAAAAGTTACTGTGTGAAGCTTGTTGACTTGGCTTACGCTAACAGTTAACAATTCAAGATTTAGTTCACTGATTAGCCAGTAAGTCCGATAAATCTTTCGCTATAGAAGGTTCAAGACCTAGTTCACCTATCCTGATGCAGTTTCTTTTCTAAAGTACCTTTCATTATAGAGTCAGTCTCTTTGTGTATCAATTCCTTGAATCTCCATTCATTGTGGGGGATTATAGGGAAATTGAAGAATTAAATGTGAATGTTTGAGTTAAATTACGGCAGGATCCGTTGATAGAATCAATTGGATAATGGTTAGAGTTGTTCTCCTTCTATTGGGGATGAACATGGTATATTCACATGTTCAATTCCGTCTTCGAATGAATAAGATATTCAAGTTTAAAGTTTGCCTAGCTCAAAAGCCAAAAGGGGATCAAAGGTAGCTAAAACATTTAGTCCCACATTGGACATGAGATGAAAGTTTTAAGTGTTTAAATAGAGAAAAATGAGAATAAAGGGTGTGCCCTTGGGTACTTGGAATTTTCGCGCACGATTAGGGGGAAAACCATGCCCGCACATGCGCCGCTGGCGGCCGCCTGTGCCGGAGCCCGGAGCTTCGGGTTCGAGTTCGGGTTCCCTGGACACATATATTGTATAAATATTATTACATTTCTACATATATTCTATAATAAATCATTACAAACTCACTTATCTTAATGTCTTAATCCTTGCAGGATGATAAAGAGAAGGTAAACATGGATCCTATCCAAACAAACCCAAAAGTTCAAATCAAACAGGGATCGACTCAAATTCAGAGAATTTTTAGTCTATCTTATCTGAGGATTGGATTTACCAGATAAGATAATACTATAAAAATTCAAAAGAAAAATGAATTTTTTGAAGATCCTATTGGGTTTGCTGAGGATAAATGGATGGAGAGAAGATCAACGGATGAGATGAAGCAATTTAGATTCGAATTCAGACTGGATACAGTTTAGAATTTTAATCATAACATTTGCTACCGAATCTCAAATCTGATGATTCAAGATGATCCAGAAAGAAGATTTAAAGGGCTACAACTCTTATGTTGATCACTATTTCAAATTCTGTCATCTGTTAAGGAATATTCAGCAATCAACTCGCCATCAAGGTGCAGATCAGAATTCTGGATAAATTAAGTTTGGAGATAAGGGGAAGATTGAAATTTAAAAATAGCCAACTCTTACTATCTCCCTACACTCTCCCTTATCATTATTTTCCTACATATAAATACCTTTATTCATTGAGAGAGAAAGGACACCAGAGGGCTGAAAAGCTAGAAAAAGAGAGTTTTGAGCGTTGTAATGCGAGATTGGAGAGGTCAAGAGTTTTGTACTTGATGCTTATGGAATAAAATTCAGAATTCTTCTTCACTATCTTGCGGCATTCAGTCTAAGTTTTTCTTTAATTTTTTCTTTATTTTTTATGCTATTCTTTTCTTTCATATTTATTCCATGAAGTCATCTCTTTTCTTTTATTAGCTTCTTTTGTTTTCAGCATCGCAGGAGGGAGACAACAAGGCGACGACAAGAAATAAGTTCACTGGTTCATCTTCCTCTTCCTTCGTACCAATCTTTTAATTTCTTTTTTTTCTTATTTTGGTTATTTAAATCTTCGCTAAAAGGTTTGTATTTCTTTCTTCTTTTGCTTTCTTCATATTTTTATTTTTCTTTTGCTTTCTTCTACAAGATCTTTATTTATTTATTTATTTTTTTTAAAAAAAATAAAATTTCAACCTTCCTCCAAGAATTTCTCAACTAGAATAAGATAAAAGTGAGATTTTAATAACAAAATTTTCAAGAACAAGCCTCTGTGGATTCGATCCTATACTTGACACTACACACTTTGTTAAAAAGATTATAGCAAGTTTAGGTTTTATAACTTGTACGTGATTCAACGACGATGGAGTTTTTCATGAACTTCGAAACGCGAACAGTTTTTGGCACCGTTACCGGGGACTTGCGAAAATTTTTGGTTTTGAAAATCAACATCTAATCTTTTTCTAGTTAATATTAAAAAATTAAAAAATTAAAAAAATTCAGAAAATTAAATCTTAAAAAAATTCAAAATTCTTTTTTTTATTATTTTTCTTTTCATCCCTAAGATTTAATTTCAAATTTTCTTTTGCAGGGATATTGCATGAACAAAAGAAGACTTGCACAACAAGAAGAAGCTTGCTTGCTTATGACATATTGCTTTGCTAAAATAAAAATAAATAAAAACTTGCTTGCTTCAGAGTCGCCGGAAAGGTTAGTATTTTCTAACTCTACCCACAAATCTCTTGTCAGTAGGGTTTTGGAGGTGCTTATTGATTGAATTTTGTGCTGCATTAGTGCATACTTGCATAAAAAGATCTTAAGAGCTGTCTCCCCTCACATAAGGTCGGGATTTCATCACCCGTTCCTTGGCTCAAAAATCACAACCGCATATAAGTTTTTTTCTCAAGCTTGAACTAATTTAAAATCAATAGAACTCAGCTACTAGGATTTCGAGCTCATTTAAGTGAAACTATTTTGGGAAGACTCCGGTGAACACTTTCAAGCTCGCGAAAGAGGGCTTTCTTATCTAGAAAGGGTGACTTAGCCATTGCGGCGGTGCCTGGCCTGGAAGAAGGACCGAGGAACTTCCTTGTCTAAGAAAGGGTGGCCGAATTTAGTAAGTGCCCAGCCTGGGGGAAGAGCCGAATCGCTTGTTTGACGGGTTTGACCGGTAAACCCATAATCCTTCCAGCCCAGTTAGAAGCTGTCTAATTAGGGAGAATTCTATTCTTTTAAGATTAGTGGTTGAAAAAAAAACTGATTACCTTTAAACTAAATTCAAGATAAAGAAAACACTTGATTGCAATTGATTGGTTGAGTCATTTGTATGTGCAACAAAATAAAAAAAAAAGTTAAAAAATCAATTTTCATCCATCCTTCTACCCTTCTATCATTTTAAAATTCTTTCCTCTCATGGCCTATCCAAATCAAGATATTTATAACTATTATCATGATAGGCCATTTCCTCATTCTCATCCACCATCCTCACCTCTGAGCTTTCATGGCAACAACACCACCTACTAGTTCATCTTATTCATCTCATCTTCCTATACGGTGCCATCACTGCTATGATTCATCTCATCATTCAGAACAGCGTCCTTCAATAGGGAATTCGTTAGGACTAGGTCAAAATCATTTCGACACATTTCAAGGACCTACGAACGAACCCTATCCATCAAACTTCAATTATGAGGGTTGGAATTGTCCTCAATATTCATGGGATCAATCATATCAATCAAATTGGTCCTACACTGAACCATCACTTTCATCTTGGGGATTTGATAATAGGAATGAGGATTTGAAGGGCACATTAGAGAAAAATATAGAAATCATGCAACAATGTATACTGCAAAACAATCAACTTAATTAAGAGCTAATTGCGACAAGTGCCCGCAGATATATGCATTTTGATGAAATAACGAATCATCTCAGTGAACCTGCTTCAACTCCAATTCCAGATCAAAGTCAAGAGTTCCATCAGTGCTATCAAGTGAACCAATTGGACATACCACAAGAGTCCACACTACATGTTGACTCAAATCTTGAACCAGTACCCTCATCATTTCACTTAAACCAAATTAAAGAGTTTGAACAGGATGCTGGAGATATCCATGAGCTTGACACCCCGTCTTGCCATGAGCCATTAATTGAACAATTTGTTGATGATGATTCCATATTTTTAGATGAATTGGTTAAGGATGATTTGGTAATGCATACAACTTCTTTGATACATGTTGAGAATGTATGCATGGATGTCGCGCCTATGTTTCTTGAAGAATTATTTAAGGATGAGTGTTTTGAGAAGACATGTGTTGAGGAGCTCAAGTCTAAAGTTTTCTTTGAAAAAAAGAAATTTGATTTGAGTATATTCACTTTTAATGAGCCATCTAATAATCAATCTTTTGAAAACTGGATTCAGGTCAATAAAACAGACAAAAAGGATCAAGGTCATGTAGACGATTTCAAAATTGACACACTTTTAGAGTCTACTGTTAGGCAGTAAAACCAGACAGAATTGGTTTCTCCTTCTGAATCTTTCACAGGATCACAAATTAAGACAACCATTGAGGCATCTGATGTACCCTGTGAATATTTTCCCAAATGTCTAGATCAGCCCCTTCATTTGGATGAGAGTAAGACTAGGATGGCTAAAGTGTTAGAAGATATCAAACCTGTCAAAATTGACATTCCACTCCTAAATGTGACTAAACAATTGCCTGCCTATACCACATTACTCAAGAAATTTTGCACTCAAATTGAAAAATCTTGGACACATATTTTGACATTCTCGAATGCACCATTGTTCCGCTTCAAGGACCACACAAGAAAACTGTTCAATTTCTGGTCCAACATCGGAAAGCCATAGATAGAGGTTGAGTGACATGTGATTGTATCTGGCTGAAGACGTTAAACTTAGCGCTGCTGGGAGGCAACCCAGAAATGTTATTTTCTATAGAAAGTTTATTTTTTTAATTTTTTTCCTTTCTAGAGTTTCTATTTCTTTTCTATAGAGAGATGCTTTTATCCAAATTTAGGGGTGTGCCTTCATCTTTTTATTTACTCTTACCCCTTAACTTATATGCTTAATGCAGCTCCTAAGGTACTATCTACCCCTTATTTTGTTCATTTTCAATGCTAGCATAATGAGCATACATTCTAACATTGAGGACAATGTCCCGTTTAAGTGTGGGGGAGGGATAACATAGGTTTTCCCAAAAAAAATAATAAAATAAAAAATATTAAAAACATTTTCTTTGTTAAAAAAACTTTTTGAAAAGAAAAATAATACTTTGACTTATTTTTGCAAGAAATTAAGTTAATTTTAAGGAATAAGAGAATCATAATTAGGATTTCTTATACTTGGTTGAAATAAGAATATTTGTTTAATTTCTAGAGATAGGAAGAAAAAAATTAAAAAAGTAATCCAGTCTTGATTTTTACCTTGATAAAATATGCATCTTTTATAACTTACATACTTAGGGTTCAAAAACAAAGATTCTTATGCCTTCAAAAAAAAAAAAAAGAAGAAAAAGAAAAAATATATATATTATATATAATAAGAATCCTCTGATTAAGCTGGATTTTTGTGCCTCATAAAGCATGATTATTCACGCTTAAAAGTGGTTCATATCACCAAATAAATCCTTAATTTTGTGGCCTTACTTGCTCGAGTCCTAAGTCCTTGGGGTGTTTTCTCACCCGGTGCCCTAAAACCGTCCGGTTTGGGAGTCACCGACTAAGGCTCATTACATGGGTAAATTAGAAAGCCTAAGAATGCTAAGGAATATTACCACCGGTATATATACAAATAAGGCATAAGAGTTAGAGTTGAAGAATCCTTAGTCAAAATATTCACGGTCACAAGATGCATATGACTTAGGGTAAAATAATAGACTAGATGAGAATATAATTTTATTCCTAACCTTAATTGATAACAAATATTTGAATAGAGGCTAAGTCTAGGGATGAATAACTCGATACTCTTATAACTTACAAGTTGCTTAATACTTGTAAAAACACTTCAAATATTTTCTCATCTTTTCAAAATGTATTTTCAAAAATACTAACAAATTATTTCTTTTCTTTATGGATTTTGTGGGTGTAATCCACTGAAAACCCTTAGGAGACTACAACTCCTCCTCTAGGGGTAACCTAGAGGTTTAAAGGCTTATTGCACATGCTAAGTGCAATCGCGTGACCTGCGAAAGTGGTCCAAATAAAAACCTTAGGTTAGTTTTGTTTTGCTCGAGGACGAGCAAAATATAAGTGTGGGGGTGTGTTTGGACACATATATTGTATAAATATTATTACATTCCTACATATATTCTATAATAAATCATTACAAACTCACTTATCTTAATGTCCTAATCCTTGCAGGATGATAAAGAGAAGGTAAACATGGATCCTATCCAAACAAACCCAAAAGTTCAAATCAAAAGGGATCGACTCAAATTCAGAGAATTTTTAGTCTATCTTATCTGAGGATTGGATTTACCAGATAAGATAATACTATAAAAATTTAAAAGAAAAATGAATTTTTTGAAGACCCTATTGGGTTTGCTGAGGATAAATGGATGGAGAGAAGATCAACGGATGAGATGAAGCAATTTAGATTCGAATTCAGACTGGATACAGTTTAGCATTTTAACCATAACATTTGCTACCGAATCTCAAATCTGATGATTCAAGATGATCCAGAAAGAAGATTTAAAGGGCTACAACTCTTATGTTGATCACTGTTTCAAATTCTGTCATCTGTTAAGCAATATTCAGCAATCAACTCGCCATCAAGGTGCATATCAGAATTCTGGATAAATCAAGTTTGGAGATAAGGGGAAGATTGAAATTCAAAATAGCCAACTCTTCCTATCTCCCTACACTCTCTCTTATCATTATTTTCCTATATATAAATACATGTATTCATTGAAAGAGAAAGGACACCAGAGGGCTGAAAAGTTAGAAAAAGAGAGTTTTGAGCGTTGTAATGCGAGATTGGAGAGGTCAAGAGTTTTGTATTTGATGCTTATGGAACAAAATTCAGAATTCTTCTTCACTATCTTGCGGCATTCAGTCTAAGTTTTTCTTTAATTTTCTCTTTATTTTTTTATGCTATTCTTTTCTTTCATATTTGATTCCATGAAGTCATCTCTTTTCTTTTATTAGCTTCTTTTGTTTTCAGCATCGCTTGGAGGAGGGAGACAATAAGGCGACGACAAGAAACAAGTTCACTAGTTCATCTTCCTCTTCCCTTCGTACCAATCTTTTAATTTCTTTTTTTTCTTATTTTGGTTATTTAAATCTTCGCTAAAAGGTTTGTATTTCTTTCTTCTTTTGCTTTCTTCATATTTTTATTTTTCTTTTGCTTTCTTCTACAAGATCTTTATTTATTTATTTATTTTTTAAAAAAACAAAATTTCAACCTTCCTCCAAGAGATTTCTCAAATAGAATAAGATAAAAGTGAGATTTTAATAACAAAATTTTCAAGAACAAGTCTCTGTGGATTCGATCCTATACTTGCCACTACACACTTTGTTTAAAAGATTCTAGCAAGTTTAGGTTTTATAACTTGTACGTGATTCAACGACGATGGAGTTTTTCGTGAACTTCGAAACGCGAACACCTACCCGGCCCGGGTTCTGTTTGAACCGGGTTTCGCAGGTATGGTGTTACAGCGAATCGCGCCCGCTCTGCTATTTGGACCCACGCAACGGTTGACAGGAAATCGCATGCGAACCGTTGCAACGATCTGTGCGGTTCCTGTCTGGAACGATCTGTTGTAACGGCTCAGACCGAACCGTTGCAACCGTTCGGACTCCAAAGTACGCTTCTGCCCTTCCCGGAGCGCTATAAATAGCGCTCCTTTCCTCCATTTTTAACACAGAAAAAACAAAGAAAACTAAGCGAAAACCCGCATCCCTCTCTCCTTCTTCTGCAACTTGGATTCCGAAGTGAAAGTAAAGAACTAACTCAATTTCTGAAGCAAGATTCGTTCTAAAAGAAGGCTCAGAAAATTCAACAGATTCTTTAATAGAATTGTTGTCTGAATCTGTGACTTCCAAAGAAGGATATTCTTCTATCTCCCTCCTTTCTCTACAGTAGGTGTTCTTCCAAAGTAAAGACAAATATTCTCCCTGAGATTTATCTTGGTCCTGCTGCATTGATAATCCTGTGAAGGTACTGGTTAACTACGGTTCGACCATACGGTGATTTGGTAGTGCTATCCAAATACCGTGAGGAGTGTTGTATCTTAGAAGACCAGCATCTAGTAACCCGTTAGCACCATAGCGGGGGACGTAATTGTCTTAAGGAGATTCGCTATAAGCGTACCTTACTCCAAGTACTGTATAAGTGAATTAATAAACTTTATACAGGGGTTATACTGATATACAGTATATTAAGAGTGACTTATACCAGTCTAATTGGTGTTTAACCAAGAAAGGTAATTGAAATGTGATTTTGTAATTAAGGAACGTTCCTTCCACCTGATATTCACCGACCTGGCTAATTAGATCGGTGATATTGATTAGTTGTCAGATTGATTCCTAGAACTAACAATGTAACAATAAGAAAATCAGAAATTGATTTTTCATAGTCCCAGTATATGTTGATGATTTAAACCTCATAGAGACTTTTGAAGAGCTCACAAAAACTCACTTATTTGAAAAAGGAGTTTGAAGTGAAAGATTTTGAAAAAAACAAAATTTTGTCCTGGCCTAAATATTGAGCACATTTGAGAAGGAATTTTCCTTCATGAAAACACGTACATCGAAAAAACCTTGAAACAATTTTATATTGATAAAACTTTTTCATTAACATCTTCGATGATTGTACGATCATTTGATGTGAAAAAAAATCTTTTTTGCCCTCTTAAAGAGGATGAAGAACTTCTTAGTCTTGAAGCACCATATCTTAGTGCAATTGATGCTATTACATATCTCGCAAATTGTACACAATAAGACATTGCATTTTTAGTTAACCTATTTGCAAGATGTAGCTCTGCCCAAACTTGGAGGCACCGGAATGGTGTTAAACACATATTTCACTATTTATGTGGAACAATTGATTTGGGTTGTTCTACCCCAAAGAATCAAAGTCACCTTTAGTTGGACATCCAGACGCTGGATCTCTCTCTGATTTACATAAAGGGAGATCACAAACAGGCTATGTCTTCACGCACGATGACACCGTTATATCATGAAGATCTGTAAAATAAGCTATGTTTTCACGTCATCCTATTACTTTGAAATTCTTGCTATCCATGTAGCAAGTCATGAATGCATATGGTTAAGAGTTATGATCCAACATATTCAAAAATCATGTGGATTATCCTCAATGAAAGATGCTCAGCAACATTGTTTGAAGATAATACTGCTTGTATTGCACAAATTGCAGGAGGCTACATCAAAGGTAACAGGATTAAACACATATTATCGAAGTTCTTCTACACGCATGAGCTTCAGAAGAGAGGCAATACCGATATTCAATAAATACGGTCAAGTGACAATCTAATAGCTTTATTCACAAAAGTGTTGCCGACATCGACATTCAAGAAGCTATTATATAAAATTGAAATGCGCCGCCTCAGAGATGTTACACATTAAAAATAGAGTTTATCTCATCAGGAGAGCGTGTCATCAGTAGGTCTACACACTATACTTTTTTTTCCTTTGTCCAAGTTTTTTTGGCCAAATTTTAACGAGGCAGTGTCACACGCTCACCAGGTGTACATATGTACTCTTTTTTTTGCTTTAGTCTAGGTTTTGTTCCACTGGGTTTTACTGACGAAGTTTTTAATGAAGCATATTCATGGATGGTAGACATCCAAGGGGAGTGCTGTAAATGCATAAGTTAGTGGATGATTATCATACCTCTTCACCTTCTTCCTTATAAATGCATGTTGTGAATGCTTGAGTTTGTGGATGACCTCTTCACTTCTTCCTTATAAATGCATATTGCGAATGCATGAGTTAGTGAGTGACCTTTTCATCTTCCTCCTTATAACCTATACTTCTATATGCCTATAAATAGAGGCTACAACGAAGAATGAAAAATACACAAACATGAGAATAATTTCTCTTGGATTTCTCTTCTAATTTCTCTAAACTTTTCTTAATTTATAACACAAATAACATTATTATTTAGCTAATTAAAAAACGTCAAATGACCGAAATTAGAAAAAGAGTTAGTTTCGGAGCCATTTTTTCGCTCTGGGCCACAAGATTCACCCGTCCTTTTCTCTCCCATCCAACTATAAAACCTCCCGAAATTAGAAAAAGAGTTAATTCCAAGCCCCTTGTGAGCACAAAATTCACACCCACTCCCTCTTCTCTCCCTCATTCTCTCTCCACCCCCTCTGAGAGCCAGAGGGCGCCAAGGGCCAAGGGGAGAGAAAAATAATCATAATAAAATAGTAATGGAGGGAGAGAACAACAGTAACAACACCACCACCACCGCGGCCACCCTTAAGTTCAAGGCCAACCGTTCCTTCCGCCTCCGCAGCCCATCCCTCAACTCCCTCCGCCTGCGCCGCGTCTTCGACATCTTCGACCAGGACTCCGACGGCCAGATCACCATCCCGGAGCTCTCCCTCGCCCTCGACCGCCTCGGCCTCGGCGCCGACCCCGCTGAGCTCGCCTCCACCGTCTCCTCCTTCATCCGCCCCGACCGCGAAGGGCTCGAGTTCGAGGACTTCGAGGCCCTCCACCGCGAGCTCGGCGACAGCCTCTTCGGGGCCGCTATCGACGAGGAGGTGGCCGAGGACGGGACGGCCGGCTCGGGTGAGGACTCGGACATGGAGGAGGCGTTCCGGGTGTTCGACGAGGACGGCGACGGGTTCATATCGGCGAAAGAGCTGCACACGGTGCTGGGGAAGCTGGGGCTGGAGGTGAGCATGGCCAAGGTGCATGAGATGATATACAGTGTGGATGTCAACTGTGATGGGAGGGTGGATTTTGGGGAGTTCAAGAATATGATGCTGGGGGTCTCAGCGTTGAGGGCTTAAGATTTCATTTGATATTTTTTTTTCATTTTTTTTGTATTTTTGTTTTTTGTTGGAAGAAGAAGAAAAGAAGAGGAAAGAAAAAACTCCATTGTCTTGTTTTCTTTTTTTGCTGATGTGTATGATAGGTAAAAGGAGTTTGGGTCTATACAAAGGCATTTCAAATGCTTGCAAATGGGGTGAACTTGGATAAAATTAACAAAAAAAAAAAAAAAAAAAAAAAAAAAAAAAAAAAAAAAAAAAAAAAACTATTATACGTAATGATACTTGCAAATTAGACTCTCGGGGTATATTTACATAAGGGTTTTCTAGATCTGTACGTTCCAAATATTTCATATTTACAAATTCATCATCCAAATCTTTATATTTAGAGATAATACCTCTCAAATCATCTAACACCCAACAATTTACAGCTGTTAGAATTTGGATGGAAAAAAATGTTTACTAAATTGCATGCAAATTAGACTCTCCGTGCAATGATCCAAGGCGGAGTTGTGTCCTTCGCAAATTCCGACGGTTGGGCTCAAATTCGAAGAAGGCATATTCAAAATCGAAGGAGAATTTTGCTTCGAATTCGGAGCAGACTTCGAAGGTGAAACAATCTTCTCCATGTCTCAACGTCTGCGAAAATCCGCCTGCGTGGTCTCGCGCAATTGGTTCAGTGGAGAAATGAAAGACGGGGGAAGTTCAAGAGAAGTGAATCTCACTCTGGAAGAAGGTTAGAAATTTTTCTAAGAAAACCAAATTTAATTTGTAGTTGTGGTTGGAATGATTTGGACTTGGATTTTAAGCTTCTAGGGTAAGTTACCCAGGGGAATCAATCTACACTCAATTTGTAATAGGATTTCTGAGAAAGAATAATATAACAATGTAAAGATACAAAATTTTACGTGAAAATCTAATTTGAGAAAGTCACAAGGAGGAAGAAAGTAATTCACTATTTTCAAGAAGTTACAATGAATTCTACAGAGCTAGAACTCTGTGGTAGCATCAGATATGACAGTGAGACAGTGATTTGAGGAGGATTTTCTGGATCTTTAAGGTCTTTTTTCTAGTGATTGTGCGAAACTGTGGTGGTATGGGAAGTGTTGGTAGTCTCCCTAGGGAGTCCTCCCTTTTCCTTTGTCGAAAACTCAGTGTATATATATACCCGTGGACTCCATATTGGAAGTGTTGGTCATGCGGATTTTGATAACTTCAAGATCTGCACGTTATGATTCTTTTCTAACCAGTTGAATTATGTTCTTTATTGCGGGAGTGATTTCTGTTATCTTTTGCAACAGTCTAAGATGAGTAAGAGCTGTTGCAACGTTTGAAACGTGAGATGATCTGGCAGCGTAACAAACTCCAAGAATGTAGGCAGATATCAATGAGGTCGGTTGTTGCGGCCGTCTTGCTCGGGACGGGAAGGATTGATCTCAGAGTAGTGATGCTCTCGGAGGGAGAGGAGCAGCCTCAGGGCAGAGGATTCCTCGGAAGGATGAGTATCCTCGGGGCCGTTGATTCCTCGGAAGGTGGAGTGTCCTTGGAAACAGCTGGGCGATGTTCTCAGGGAGAAGATCTACTTGGCATACCTTGTTGTCTGTCTTCAAGAGTTTTTGATGAGATGGGACACGTATCTTGATCCTGGAGCATGTCAGAAACTGACCACTACAGATGCCTCCTTTGCTTCCTCTTTCTCCAAGCTCCAGGGAGAAAGAGTGTGTTGACACTCTAAAAATGACAAGATTCTGACTGGTCTGAACAATGTCTAAACTTGTTGACATTTACAAAAGACAAGTGAAAGATAGGCTGATTGGTCTAAACAATGTCTAAACTTGTTGACATTTACAAAAGACAAGCGATAGACAAGCTGACGACAAGTTCTATACTTGTTGACATTTATAAAAGACAAGTAACAGATAAGCTGACGTCCAGTTTTCACCCATCTCCGAGGGACAAGGAAGCAACTTGGACTCTACTGATCAGACAGTAAGCCCAGATTATCTCTAAACAGACCTCAGCAGGTCTAAGATGCTAACACTTAGCATCACATGAGCCCAAAGAGACAGCCTCGCTTTAGAGGCTAAGATCATCCAACTTCGCCTTGAAGCCATTCACAGCTCCGCCAGGAAGCTAACTTATAGTTTTGCCTGAAGTACTCAGTTAACTCCGCAAAGAGTTAGTTTCGCTTGAAGTCACACGCAACCGCGCAGAAGGATGTTCGGTAGCTTCACCACAGACGATATCTAGCTCCGCTGAAGAGCTGTCTTCTGACTTCGCCAGATGTTTCTTCCAGCTCCGCTACGAACTCGACGCGAGTGCGACGCTGCGGGTCCGTCATGGTCAACCTTTGACCAATTAAATCTCCAGATGAGATTAAATCTAATCAGGATTGAGATCAAATCTAGTCAAGATCAAATCTGAGATTAAATTTTGGCAATTGATTGCCATAATCTCTTGACTCTCCTAAAACAAGTAGGAGGATCAGGGAAAATCTTCCAACTATATAGAAAGGATCAAAATAGATCAAGAGGATCAACCGACCTGCTATTTCTAACTTCGCAGAAGCTGATTCTAGCCTCGCAGAAAGGCTACTTTCCAGATTTAAACAGATTTGATTCAATCTGTTTCTATATTTTCAAGGGACAAATTATACCCCTGCTCTCCCTATAAATAGCCCACCAGGGGCACAAGGAGAGGGAACCACAACACACATGTGATACGCTCCAGAGAGACGACAGACTTCTCGAGAGAATGCACTGCGCATAAACATAGATCTACTCTCTTGCTTCTAAGAATTCAGAGACTTCAAAGAATCACTTCTCTAATCAAAATGCAGATATCCTAATACCTTCTTCTCAAGGAATCTCCGGAACCAGGCGAGAAGGAATTCCTAAGCGAAGGCAGTTTTGAGAAGCAACAAAAGGGTTCTACCAACCTTCTGTTCTCTGATTCCCCGAACCATGCGAGAAGAGAATCTCACCGCTCACATCGTCAAAGGGACAAAGTGGTCGCGCACTGACCAGACTCCTATCGGCACACTTCTCTAGAATCTCAGAGGAGATCTACTTGTAATCTTTTGTGTTACTTGTAATTTAGCTCCTTGACTCTTTTTTGTAAGTTTTTCCCCCTTTGCATATCAATGGAAAAGAAGATAGCGATTCTGCTGGGGACGATATTCTCCACTGCTGAGAATCAAGTGTCGCAATGCGACGAACAGACCTTCAGGTCTATCTCTAAATTCAGGAAAGCCGGTGCAGCTAGAGCCTCTTTGGCTAAATCTTCAATGCAAGCCTCTGCGGAGGCAAATAAGGCTCCCTGCGAGTCTGCTGCGGTTCTCTGGCGCAACAAGGAAGCACGTCCGCAGTCCAACACTTTAGAGAACATGGTCGTCCACTTCAACCAGGAAAAATATGAAGAAATCCTCTCTGGGGGTGGTCTAATGTTTTGCGCGCGGAAACATAGAAAGGTCTCCATGACCAGGGTTTCAGAACAGAAATCAGGAGCAGAATTCTGCCAACACCCCTCAGCCTCGCGTGTGGCTAGTCAGGTTCCTTGCGAACCTAAGTCTCCCTTATCAAAGCAGATGTGGAGACCAAAGCAGAAAGCTCTGAATAAAGCCTCAGGCGTAGTTACGCCACAAGTGCGTCTCTCTCGTGAAGTAAAAGGCAAGATGCCTGCCTGCTCCAACAATACTGCCAGCCGCGAAGTTACAGCGACGACCATACCTTCGTCCAACTCAAGAACAACTCTCACCAGCCTCGCTCTCATGAGCGAAGCTACTGTACCTCAGCGTATGCATGATGTTCGCAGCAACATAGCGGATAAAGCACCACAGCGTGCTTCGTTCCCCAGTTCTTCAAGCGCTAAGCTCGCGCTTTGTGACGGAGCTAAGGGATTGTCCCTAAGTGCTGATAGTGTTGCTTATGTAGCTTCAGCGCCCGAGGGCGTTTCCAAAGCTTTTAGCCGCGAAGTTAGAACCAAAGCACTATCTAAGTTTAATCGCCTTCGCAGCAGCATAGCGGATAAAGCACCACAGCACGCTCCGCTCTCCAGTTTGTCAAGTGCTAAACTCGCGCTTTGTGGCGGAGCTAAGGGATTGTCCCTAAGTGCTGATAGCGTTGCTTATGCAGCTTCAGCGCCCAAGGGCGTTTCCAAGGTTCTTAGCTGCGAAGCTAGAACTGAGGCATTATTCAATGCTAATCCCCTCTGCAGAGATAAAAGGAGCAGGACATCGTCCTACGCACGATCCAAAAGAGCCTCTGTGCTAGATCGTTTAGGCCCAACCGGGTCTGACTTGCGAGAATTTTTGACAAACAAACAAAAGTCGGAATCTTTCCGAACTACTCCCTGTTGTCAACAAGTAGGATGTCAGCTGGTGATAGTCCACTCAGTCCATTGCCGGCTGGAACCAATCCTCTCCATTTCCCCAGGCCGACGATCAGTTTTTGATCGGCTGTCGGTATAAACCCCGATGAAACATCATAAAAGGAGCGTCTCGCGAGATCTACCCTCTCCATCCGTCAAAATGACCGGAAGAGGACGAGAGCTGCGCAGGGGCAGACAAGCGTCCGACAACACTCCCTACAGTTCCCCAGATCCAGATTACAGTCCAGGCTTAGGCGAAGTCTTGGTGCATGAAGAGGGTGTCTTTCGAAACACCAGATCTAAGGTGGCGATACCGTACAGTTACGAACGGCCTTCTTCCTCAATGGCAGTAGCCTCACCGGAACTAAAGGGAGGATCAGTCCAATCATCTGATGAAGAGGATGAAGATAGTGGGCATGCCTCTTCGGCGACCGTTAGCTCAGTGCGAACAGACAGAGTATCAGTAAATATGGCTGACAATGGTAACGAAGAGCTTCGTCGACATTTTGAAACTCAGGAGCAAACTTTCAAAACCCAGCAAGAAGCTCTGGACAACATTCAACAGATGCTCGCTCAACTCCTCAATAACCAGAATAATAATGATACCGGAAGTAATCACGATGAGGAAGAACATCTTAGCAATGAACAGCCAAAGACGGAGAAGTCCAAGGGGATTCTGTTGGCCCGAAGGCCCATCACTCTAGTTTTGATGATGATTAACTCATGTAGTTATAGTACTAATTATCTTGTATTTAATTAGTGACAGATTTATGATCAAGATCTTAGTAGGTGCATAGCTTCAACAAAGGATTTAAAGTCAAGTTTTGAAGCTAGCACGGTTTGATCCATGAGCCATTGGATCGTGTTTGGACAAAGTCAAGAAGATGAGAAGGCTTCAAGTGAAGACTTCAAGAAGATGAAGACTTGTGTCTAGGTTTGTTTTTATAAGATTTTGTTTTAGATAAAATGTAAAGGATAGAGTAGTTGGTGGATTGCTCAAGTATATATATCACACCCACTCTCTTGATTTAGTTGTCTTTTCATAAAAGAATTTTCAGATTTAGAAAAGACTTTCATTTTGAAAAATACTATTTTGGTTTTTGGTGTTTCTCATGTACATGTCTTTTGAAACCAAAACCATGTTTAATGCTTAATGTCAAAAACATAGATATCTTATTTGTGTAGTGGATCATATCCATACACACTATGCTTTAATGAATTCAAAATATCTTGTTTTTGTATCATGAAGAAGTTTGGAAAACAAGTTTTAGAAAATACAAGTTTTCAATTGAGCCAATATTTTTATAATACAAAAATAGTCCAAATATTTTATAACATGCCTTAATTTTGTGCAAGCATGTTTGTTTATCAAAGTATATTGGTAAAACTATTTTTGTAGATTTTCTGTATATTTATGGGATTTTTATGTGAACAAAAAGACCAAGTTTTAAATCCCTTAACAGTTTTCTGACCTGGCTTCAGCCGGTCGACCGACGTGCAAGACGTGCACGCCAGTCTGCAGGATGGCCGGCCGACCGACCCGGTCGACCGTCCAGAGAGCTCTGCTCTCTGGAAAGGCCCCAGCCGACCGAGCGGTCGACCGGACAGAGAGCTTGCTCTCTGTATCCTGGCTCGGTCGACCGGCCGGTCGACCGATGGTTCAAACGGTCTGAAATATGACCGTTGGCCGGTCGGCCGGACGGTCGACCGACAGGCCTGACAGAACCCCAACGGCTAGTTTTTCTAGCCCTATAAATTTGGGGGTTTGGGCATTGTTTTTCACCAAGATTTTTGGAGACTTTTAGAGCCTGTTTTTCCTACACTTTTCAGAGGTTTTTCTCCACAAAATTTAGAGCCAATACTTCTAATTAAAGGGGAGTTTTTATCAAGAGTGTTTACAAGAGATTTCTTTGAGTTCTCCTCCACCATCTCTTTCCTTGTTTTTCTCACAAATACTTGAGCAACCCATTGAGCTATTCATTCTATAGGAGTGTTTTTGTGAGAGGATTTTAGGTGATCAAGAGTTGTGATCACCAAAGTTCATCTTTGTTCTTTGAGGAGGCGGACGTGTGTGTTCGCATTGTTTCGGGTCCTAGTGAGGACTCGGTGTTTCGGGTTCGAGTGCGAACTCCTTGTTTGAGGTGCGGCCTCGGCGAGCCGATGGGCTTGCGGTGTGTACGGACTAGGGAGTCCGAGAGTTGTAGGTGTTGCGGCACCGAGTGATCCGGTGGGATCGATTATAGTGGAAATCCTTCGTGTGTCGAAGGCGGGGATGTAGAGCAAGTGTGCACGAACCTCAAAACAAATCCCTTGTGTTTGCGATTGCTCTCTCTCTCTCTTTCTTTGTCTCTTATTTATATCTTGCATGCTTCTATTGTGTTTATCTTTACATGCTTGATATATATTGTGTGCTAAATTGTTATACTTGCTTGGGATTGTTTGCTAACACTTGTATTTAACCAAGAGAGCCAACGCGGCACCTCAACCCTTATCAAAGGGAATCTAGAGGAGTTTGTCCAGAGCCCTTTACGGTAAATTCAGCAACACTCTTGTGTTATACGTGGTGTTTAGTGTAAAAGTTTAGTTTAGGTCATAATAGTTTATACTTCCGCATTATTTGGCATTAAGTGACCATTAGATTAGCCATCACCTATTCACCCCCCCTCTAGGTGAACCTACAATTGGTATCAGAGCCAAGTACTCTGAATTTCGGTCTTACAACCTAGAGTTAAAGATCCTCTCATTTTTAGGCTAATCACATATTTTGTACACACACCATGGATTTCATGTCACCACCCATGTTTGACATTCTTAACATCCAAATTTGGAAGGTTAAGATGTCTATGTACCTCAAGGCCCTAGGCATTCATGTTTATCTTGCCACAACTAATGATGCATATTGTTTGAATGGTAAGAACATTGAGGCTAACTCAAAAGCCCTACATGCTTTAAGATCTACCCTAAATGATGATTATTTATCTAGGGTTGTTAATCTTGATTTGGCTTTTGTAGTTTGGAACACCCTCCTCTCCCTGGCGAAAATGATCAATACTATGCGGGGAGTGACTCGGATGTTGGAAGTGACGTCTCCAACATGTGCTATATGGTCCAAGGGGATAACCCCCTTGAGGTAAACACCGAATCCGAGTTAGATGATGAAGACATGTCATACGATAAGCTCACTTCATTTTGCCAACAATTACTTGAGAAATATGACATGTTAAGAAAAGAAAATAAAAATTTTAAAAAGGATTTTGATTGCATGCATAAGGAAAATGATTCATTTAAAAATAAGATTGCATGTTTAGAAAAAGAAAATAATGTTTTGAAAAATGAAAATGTTTTCCTTATGTCTAAATTAAATGATTTGTGTTAAGGGAACACTATTTTGAAGGATAAATTGATTTGGTGGAAAAACAAAGAGAAGTTATTTTTCAAGAAAATAAATCTTTGAAAAGAAAAATTTTTGAAAATGAAAAAGATTTTGTTTCTAAAAAGAAGAAGAAAATTGTTTTACAATCTCACCATGCTTTACATGCCACCATTGATAATAGTGAGATCAATGTTTTGAAAAATAGGATTAGTTGTTTGAGCTCAACTTTGAACTCTTGTGCTTTTAATCATTCTAAATTGGAGTCTTTATTTTCAAAGAAACAAACTCCACACATTCATGCACATCATCATGCATATGCTTATGTTGCACGTCACGATCATACACACACACATAAGCATCCTAAGGTGTACAAGTGTACACATTGTGGCTGCAAAGGCCATTTAGCAAATTTTGTTTTGATAAGTTACATCATATTAATTTTGCTAATAAAAATGTTTTCAAGTTTGTCAAGGAACCCAAACATTTTGCAAATAATAATGTTCCTTACAAAGCTAACCCCCAAGGACCCAAAAGAAAATGGGTACCAAAACCCCCACCTTATATTTTTGATGTAGGTGAGGGCTCTCACACGACGTGAGAGGGATGGTGCGTTGATGGTGGATGCACTTGGACTCGATGGACACATATATGGATGCATCGCTATCAAGGAGTTTTGGTTGGTCAACCACCATGTTTGGAGTTTTGGAATATAGTTCCTTAGTTGGTAACTATTTCTAAACTCTTTATTTATTTACATGCTTGTTCATATGTCATATTCTTAGCATGTTCATGTTTTATTTGTTTTATGTGCTTCATGTGGTAAATACTAGTTTAGATGTAGATTCTATTAAAACTTTTATTTATACATGTACAAATAGTGAGCAACAAATTGACTTATATATGTTTGCACTTCATGCTCATTTGTACCCACTATATGCACATGTATAGACCAGTTTTGATGATTCTTTCATTTATACTTATTTTGCCTATTTTAATGTTTTACTTCATGTATATGCATTTTTATTCAAATCTAACAAATATACATGTATATCCTTTTTGAGTCTCTTGCCTTCATGCAAATACTATTAATAGACTCGTTTTATGTTTGGGATATGTATGCATATTGTTAAATTTAGATAAATCATACATATACCTAGAAGTTTGTTTTGTTTTAATGAAAAATAAATTTTTATGATTTGTTTGATAAAATGATATTTGTGTTTTGAGCCTTAATAACTATTTTCATGCAAATGCTATATACATGATTCTTGTATACTCTACTTCATTTGTTTTGTCATGACTTTGATTCATGAACATATTTTTGAGCTTTATAGATCGAGTGTCATTCTTGTGTATTTGGTATGATTCATGAAATATACATGATTTGTTTTGAAGGATCTTTAACTAGTTTTTCAAAAATTAATTTAACTAGTTATTTATTCTTCAATGTTTATGAGATATACACATGATCCTATTATTGTTTCAATTGGTATCATTGAATCGTTTCAATTGGTATCAATTTGATTTTTTTTTTGTATATACTCATATTTTGTTCTTATATATGTATGTATCAATTTCATTTGGTATAATCATTTTTCATACATATATATGATTTGTTTTTGTGCTTGAGTTAAAATCGATTTACATGTTTAAAAGCACAAATTTTTGTTTATGCTAAGCTTACTTCAAATTTTTTTTAAGCTTATGCATTATGATTTAAAATTAGTATCAAAATTAAAAAAAATTTATGTTTATTTGATATCTCAAATTTGTTTTTATAAAGAAAAATTAAAAAAAAAATATTTTGATTTGTATTGCCTATATGCAAGGAGAGCTTAACATCTCTTCTACATATAGATTCATGTTGAGTGTATTGTATATTGAGGAGCTTGACAACTCTTCTTTATGTGGTACACGTGTGTAGGGGGAGCTTCACATCTCCTCTATACATTACATATTATATGTTATGTGAATTAGGGCTTGTCATCCCTCTTTCATGTAATGTATATGTGTAGGGAAGTTACTTACCGTCTTCCTCTTCATGAATGTATATCGCATATAACCTTTTATTGATATGTTTGATTTGACCCCTTTATTAATTCTTTGTTTCGGACAAAAAGGGGGAGAAAAATTTGATGATTTTATTTTACTTTAACCCCTTTGTTGATGATTGACAAAAAGGGGAGAAAGATTTTGGTTTATATGCATGTTTTTGTGAAAAAGGATTGTTTATGCATATATGTTTTGTTTTGCAAATAGGAGAAAAAGATTTTGTGATTTCATTTTATGCTTGATTAGCATGTTTGCTCCTTCATTTGCATACATGTTTATGAGCATACATTGCATATTTATTATTTGTTTGTTATGCATGAGTTAAGGGGGAGCTTCTTTGAAGCTTTACTTTAATCCATGCATATATAACTTCATGAGTTTTGTCATCATCAAAAAGGGGAGATTGTTGGCCCGAAGGCCCATCACTCTAGTTTTGATGATGATTAACTCATGTAGTTATAGTACTAATGATCTTGTGTTTAATTAGTGACAGATTTATGATCAAGATCTTAGTAGGTGCATAGCTTCAACAAAGGATTTAAAGTCAAGTTTTGGAGCTAGCATGGTTTGATCCAAAAGCCATTGGATCGTGTTTGGACCAAGTCAAGAAGATGAGAAGGCTTCAAGTGAAGACTTCAAGAAGATGAAGACTTGTGTCTAGGTTTGTTTTTATAAGATTTTGTTTTAGATAAAATGTAAAGCATAGAGTAGTTGGTGGATTGCTCAAGTATATATATCACACACACTCTCTTGATTTAGTTGTCTTTTCAGAAAAGAATTTTCAGATTTAGAAAAGACTTTCATTTTGAAAATACTATTTTGGTTTTTGGTGTTTCTCATGTACATGTCTTTTGAAACCAAAACCATGTTTAATGCTTAATGTCAAAAACATAGATATCTTATTTGTGTAGTGGATCATATCCATACACACTATGCTTTAATGAATTCAAATATCTTGTTTTTGTATCATGAAGAATTTTGGAAAACAAGTTTTAGAAAAATACAAGTTTTCAATTGAGCCAATATTTCCATATTACAAAAATAGTCCAAATATTTTATAACATGCCTTGATTTTGTGCAAGCATGTTTGTTTATCAAAGTATATTGGTAAAACTATTTTTGTAGATTTTCTGTGTATTTATGAGATTTTTATGTGAACCAAAAAGACCAAGTTTTAAATCCCTTAACAGTTTTCTGACCTGGCTTTAGCCGGTCGACCGACCCGGTCGACCGTCCAGAGAGCTCTGCTCTCTGGAAAGGCCCCGGCCGACCGAGCGGTCGACCGGACAGAGAGCTTGCTCTCTGTATCCTGGCTCGGTCGACCGGTCGGTCGACCGATGGCTCAAACGGTCTGAAATATGACCGTTGGCCGGTCGGCCGGACGGTCGACCGACAGGCCTGACAGAACCCCAACGGCTAGTTTTTCTAGCCCTATAAATTTGGGGGTTTGGGCATTGTTTTTCACCAAGATTTTTAGAGACTTTTAGAGCCAGTTTTTCCTACACTTTTTAGAGGTTTTTCTTCACAAATTTAGAGCCAATACTTCCAATTAAAAGGGGAGTTTTTATCAAGAGTGTTTAAAAGAGATTTCTTTGAGTTTTCCTCCACCATCTCTTTCCTTGTTTTCTCACAAACACTTGAGCAACTCATTGAGCTATTCATTCTATAGGAGTGTTTTTGTGAGAGGATTTTAGGTGATCAAGAGTTGTGATCACCAAAGTTCATCTTTGTTCTTTGAGGAGGCGGACGTGTGTGTTCGCATTGTTTCGGGTCCTAGTGAGGACTCGGTGTTTCGGGTTCGAGTGCGAACTCCTTGTTTGAGGTGCGGCCTCGGCGAGCCGGTGGGCTTGCGGTGTGTACGGACTAGGGAGTCCGAGAGTTGTAGGTGTTGCGGCACCGAGTGATCCGGTGGGATCGATTATAGTGGAAATCCTTCGTGTGTCGAAGGCGGGGATGTAGAGCAAGTGTGCTCGAACCTCGAAACAAATCCCTTGTGTTTGCGATTGCTCATTCTCTCTCTTTGTCTCTTGTTTATATCTTGCTTGCTTCTATTGTGTTTATCTTTACATGCTTGATATATATCATGTGCTAAATTGTTTACTTGCTTAGGATTGTTTGCTAACACTTGTATTTAACCAAGAGAGCCAACGCGGCACCTCAACCCTTATCAAGGGGAATCTAGAGGAGTTTGTCCAGAGCCCTTCACGGGGAATTCGGCAACACTCTTGTGTTATACGTGGAGTTTAGTGTAAAGATTTAGTTTAGGTCATAATAGTTTATACTTCCGCATTATTTGGCATTAAGTGACCATTAGATTAGCCATCACTTATTCACCCCCCTCTAGGTGAACCTACAGATTCTTCTTTAGACGCTGAAGTTCTTAAGGGCCTCCAAGCTCAAATCGCATCCCTAACTCAGAGGGATGAATTAAAGAAAGTAGGGACAGTCCGTCCTTACCCGCTGGAGTGGGTTTCAGTACCATACCCACCAAAGTTCAAACCGCCGACGTTACACACGTACGATGGTAAAAGCTCGCTAAACCAGCACATCTACTATTTCCTGTCTCAGACCGGTAATGTTATAGACAATGATGCCATCATGGCCAGGCTGTTCATTGGCACCTTAAAGGGGGTAGCATTTGACTGGTTCTGAAGTCTCCCTCTGGGCTCTGTTAATTCCTGGATCGACCTAGAAACTCGATTCCTTTCTCGTTTCTATGAGGACGATACCAAGGTAACCATGGACAAGCTCCTCTCCACCGTGCAGAAAAAGGGTGAATCTGTCCGTGATTACATTGAGCGATTCAGAAACTTGTCTTTGATGTGCCCAGCAGGGATGCCATTACCCATGCTCTTACAGACGTGTAGGCACAACTTCTTAGACCAAGTAGAGGTTCGCATGGGGGCTGTCAAAGCCCATACTTGGAGAACTGGTCGAACAAGCTGAGATAGCCGAAAAGTCGGCTAAAAAGTTCGAACCATCCACCCCTAAAGCCAAATGGCGTATGAACAACAAAGGACGCGGCGACATGGCGCAGTCTTCCCAAGCCAAAGGGAAAAAGACCATGTCCGTTGAATTGTCAGGGGATGTTCAGTCGAAAGCCAAGAAGAGCGGCTTCAATAATCAGGAGTCTAAGTTCCCTCCGAAATCGTACTCCTTCAGAGATAATCAGGTGGTCACAATATTCCATTTACTCCACAAAGGGAATAAAATGAAGCTACCAGAGGCTCGACGTCCCAATGAGATAGGACGCACGAACGATCCCAAATACTGTCTCTACCACAGGATGATTCACCATCCTACCGACAAGTACTTTGTCCTCAAGGACAGAATTCAAGCCTTGATCGACGCTGGAGTCTTGACATTGAAGACAGATCTGAAGAAAGTCACTACCAATATGGTGACCCTCGAGTTCGGCAAAACCCCAAAGGTCACAGTTCCTGACGGGACTTATCCAGTCCCTGCGCCACGGCTGGAAGTCAAACATCCTGCGGCTAAAGCTCAGGATAATAGAGGTCTTGTTCCCTTGATATTGGAGACAGGAGAAGTCATGTGGATACGCCCAGACCTAGTCCAAGACGTACAGTGGGATTCGAAGAAGTCCAAGTCGAAGGGCAAATCTTGCAATGTCATCTCCATCCTGCCAGACGATGACAATCTTACGTCAGCTTTGAAAATCACCTAGAGGGGGGGTGAATAGGTGATTATGCTAATCTAATGTACTTAATGTGGAATTTAAAAATTAATTGCAATGAACAAGAGATGCACACACAAACAAGCCAAGCAATTATGAATGAACAATATGAATTGATGCAAGGCACAAAGTAAAGAGAGAGAGTAAGAGCCAAGGGATCAAGTGCAAACAACAAGATATGTTTCGAGGTTCGAGCACCCAGCTCTACATCCCCGTCTTCACCCAGAAGGATTTTAAGTCCACTAGCTTGTCCACAAAGGACTCCCACAAAGGGAACCTCCACCGAGGATTTGGGGCAATCACAATTACAAGGAGTACCCAACTCCTCTCCTTACAAACACAACCTCCTCCTTGAGGCACAACTCCAAGCCAACAATAATCACCTCACAACTTGAGGGATTAGCACAAACCAATACAAGGATCACCTCACAACTTGAGGGATACAACCCAAAGGCACAAAGTCAAGAAAAGATTGGGTTTACAACTTGGTGGTCTAAACAACAACCACAAACAATCTCTTTCTCCCACACAAAGATCCTATAGAATAAGAAAGTAGATGTAGCTCAAGTGTGGAGAAAACCAATGGAATGGAAATCAAAATCACAAAGAAAATCCTTGGGAAAAACTGAAACCAAGATATAGAAGTTGAATCAAAACTCTTTTCCCAAAAACCCTTTTCTTTGATATTCCAAACCCTAGCAAAAACACCAAATAGATTATTCAATTTAAGTCCAAAAACTTCTTTTGATTGCTGTGAAAACACCAGAGAGTAAGGAAAAATTCGCACAAAAAATCTTGTGGAAAACTGGCCATTAATGGGGTATTTATAGCCCCCAGAAAAATATAGCCGTTGGTAGCAGAAACTGCCAAAAATGACCTACCGGTCGACCGTGCCAACGGTCATATTTTGACCGTTGCCAGCTACCGGTCGACCGCCCGGTCGACCGAAACAAACAGAGAGTTGCCTGCATGCAGTCGGTCGCCCGTGCGGTCGACCGGACCATGAGGCAGCCAGCGTGCACGTATCTGTGCACGTCGGTCGACTGATACGGTCGACCGGCTACTTGGTGCGGTCGACCGTAGGGGTCGACCGACCTAGCCTGGCACAGACTGTTCTGGTCAGCAAAAACATGTAATTTTTAATCCTAAAAATTCCCATTAAATCTCTAAAAATCCACAAAAATAGTTTTATCATTTTTCATTGAAATACAAACTTGTGTTAAACAGTTTAACATAAATCTCAAACATTTTGAACTATTTTTGTGTTATAGAAATTTTGCCAAAAAACAAAAATTGTATTTTCTAAAACTTAGATTTTTGAATAGAAATACGTTTTGTCCAAAACTCATCTAAATACAAAAACATGATATTAAACAACATTTATGCATGATGTATATGGATATAATCCTATATACATGAAACATATATATATCCATGTTTTTGACATTAATTCCAAAATATGTTTCGTTAAAAATACCAAAACATAAAACACATGAATAAGTAAGTCAAAACTAAGTTTGTCTAGGAAGTTAAGCATGCATGTATATAGAACAAATCTAATATACATTAAACCATATAAACTTGTTTTGAATCTATCTATTCATGAAACCAAGATCGGTTAAACCAAAAACGGAAAAACCGAAAACCAATATTCAAAACATGAAACGTGTGTGTTGTGAACTTGAGCATATCATACTATTCTAATCTTTACAATTTGGATCTAAACACAAAACTAAACTATGGTACCGAAGTCTTCTTGTAGAGCACAATCTCCAAGCCGACTCGATCCAAAACTCCTTGATCCACCGAGCAAGTGCTATATATGATCTTTGACGCTCGGGCTCTTGAATCAACATGTGAAAGCTTCCAAATCATCTTGTTGAAGCTAATCACCTACTAATAACTTGATTATGATCTGAAACTAAAATCACAAGATTATTAGTACACATAACTACATGAGTTAATCATCATCAAAACTAGAGTGGAAGGCCTTTGGGCCAACAAGCTTCTCTCAGCGATTCTGAAGGAGAAAAGCACGCTTGCGCAACGCAGGCCGATGTACCTCAGCCGACGGGTACTCGATCCGAAAATCATACTTAAAACAGTATGAGAAAGCTACTGACGAGACACAACAGCAAACGACATCAATACAAGTACCAACATCCACTTCGATTCCGACCAAGGGAAAGGAGAAGCCTAAGGAAGTCCGGTTCGACCATGTCCTGAAGAAGCTTTCAGGCCAAGGGCTTGGCACGCCCTTTCGTTTTGACATATTGGCCCAATTGGTTATTATCCCGGCTCGTATTACTATACACGAGCTACTTCGTCTCTCAAAAGAGACAAGAGAAGCACTCAGGGATGCCCTGGCTAACTCAGAATCATTCCTGACATATATGCCAGAGACCCCTAAAGATGACGCTCAGTCTCCATGCCCTGAATGCCATCATGCACAATCAAAGGTGCCCGCTATTACCTTCACAGCAGAAGATATGCTTCTCAAGGATAACAAGCGCGATCGACCTCTGTACTACACCGGATACATCGGTTCAACATGCATTGAAAGGGTACAGGTTGATCCGGGGTCTGCACTCAGCATCATCCCCAAAAGGCTCCTCTACTTCCTCGGTATACCACTATATAGGTTATCCGCAACCACTACTACAAGTGAAAGCTTATCACTTACAGAAAAGGAAGAATTGATAATACTCGTGAAGGAGTATATAGACGTCTTCGCATGGAACTACGAAGACATGCCCAGACTTGATCCACAAGTAGCCATGCATCGTCTGAATATCAAACCCGACGCCAAGCCAGTCAAGCAGCAGCAACGTCGGTTCCGCCCGAACATTATGGAGGCTATTGAAGCCGAAGTCCATAAGCTCATTGCATGTGGCTTCATACGGGAGGAACAGCATCCAGATTGGGTTGCTAATATCGTTCCCGTCCTCAAGAAGAATGGGAAGATACGGATCTGCATCGACTATCATGATCTCAATACAGCCTGTCTTAAAGACGAAATCCCACTGCCCATCACCGATGTCATGATTGACAATACATGTGGATTCGAAAGAATGTCTTTTATGGACGGCTTTTCAGGGTACAATCAGATCAAAATGTACCCTGACGACGAGAAGCACATTTCGTTCCGAACACCCTTGGGGGTATACTGCTACACTGTGATGCCCTTCGGACTGAAGAACGCCGGAGCAACCTATCAGCGGGTAATGAGTACAATCTTCCGCGATCATCTCTGAAAAACAGTAGAATGCTATGTCGATGACATTGCTGTCAAAAGCCGCAACAAGGATGACCATCTTCGTGACTTGAGAACGATGTTCGACATAATGCGGGCTCATCAACTGAAAATGAATCCGACAAAATCCTTCTTGAGAGTTTCGAGTGGCAAGTTCCTTGGGTTTATCGTTACATTAAAAGGAATTCATCTTGACCCAGACAAGGTCAAAGCCATTCAGAGCATGCATCCACCGAGGAATCTCAAAGAGTTTAGAGGCTTGCAAGGCAGACTGGCTTATATTAGAAGATTCATCGCAAATCTCTCAGGCCGCTGTCAACCGTTCACCCGACTCATGAAAAAGGGTGCTTCCTTCGTATGGGATCAAGCTTGTCAGGAAGCTTATGAAGACATCAAGAGATATCTCACAAAACCTCCAGTCTTAGTGGCTCCCACAGCAGGAAAATCATTCTTGCTTTATGTAAAAGTTATGGACCATTCTCTTGGTGCCCTCCTCGCTCAAAAGGACGACCATGGTCACGAACAGGCCATTTAATATCTGAGCAGGACTCTGATAGGGGTGGAATCTCGCTATAATCCTATCGAGAAGGAGTGCTTAGCTCTTGTCTTTGCCGTTCAGAAGACACGACATTATTTGGTTGGCCAAACCATACATGTCATCTCCAGAGTGAATACTTTGCGTCTTCTCATGATGAAGTCAGGATCATTGAATTCGAGATTAGCTAAATTGGCGCTTCTTTTGTCTCAATACGACATGATCTTTATCCCTCAAAAGGCGATTAAAGGTCAGGCCCTTGCAGAGTTCTTGGCTGCTCATCCAGTCCCGAAGAACTCAAAACCTCACGAAGATATTCCGGATGAAGTCTTCGAGTCTAATGTAACTTCAGAGGATGAAGTTTGGCAGATGTTCTTCGATGGAGCATCTCGAATAGGTCCTAAAGGCAGGACCATTGCTGGAGTAGGGGTTGTGTTTATCTCTCCATAGAATCATGTCCTTCCCAGAGCGTTTTCTCTAACTGAATCATGCTCCAACAATGTAGCGGAATATAATGCTCTACTTATTGGCCTTCAGCTCGCCCATGGAATGGGGGTATGCTATCTCGAAGCTTACGGCGATTCAAAACTGATTATCAATCAGGTTAAAGGTGAATATGAGGTCCGTCACGAAGACTTGGTGCCTTATTATCACACGGTCATCGAATTGGCTAATCTCTTTGAAGGTTTCTACATCGGGCACGTGTCTCGATCTCAGAATACCAAGGTGGACGCTCTTGCTGCATTAGCAACAACACTAGCCCTGCCAGTCAATACCGAGTATCACCTCACAGTGGCAACTCGACACCTTGTATGCTCTAAGCATTTGTTAAGAACCAGAGAGGTCTATAATATCTCGACAGATCTTGAGCCGAGGGATTGGCGATTTCCTTTCATCGACTATGCCTTACATGGTCTGTTGCCAGATGATCCTAAAGAAGCGGTATCCATTAGACAAAGGTCTCTCCGTTTCTACTACGATCCAATTCTGAAGACACTTTACCGTCGTTCATATGACGGTGTCCTCCTCCATTGCCTTTCCAATTCAGAGGCGCAGGAAGTGCTTAAAGAAGCATACGACAGAATTTGCGGAGCTCATCAGTCAGGTCCAAAACTTAAAGACAGATTGCATAGGCTTGAATACTATTGGCCAACCATGATAGCCGATGCCATCCAATATGCACGAAGGTGTAAAGCGTGCCAGATTCATGCGGACTTCATACACCAGCCTCCAGAGTTGCTCCACCCAACTGTTGCTTCATGGCCATTTGAAGCATGGGGAATCGATGTCGTAGGGCCAATCAGCCCCTCTTCAATAAGAGGTCACCGGTTTATCCTGGCAATAACTGATTACTTTTCAAAGTGGGCAGAAGCCATACCACTGGTAGAAGTCAAAACTTCTAACATGGTAAATTTCATCAAACACCATGTCATCCATCAATTTGGTGTCCCTAGGCGGATCATCCATGATAACGGTCCCCAATTCATAAGCCAGGTATTCTATCAGTTCTGCGATAAATACCGAATTCAGAATGTGGCTTCAACTGCCTGTAATCCCGCCGCTAATGGCTTGGCGGAAGCATTCAACAAAATAATCATCAAGTTACTCAAGAAGTTCGTCTCCTCGAATAAGTGAGATTGGGACGAAAAGCTTGGTGAATGTCTTTGGGCCTACCGAACCACGGTTCGGACCCTTACAGGCAATACGCCTTTTTTCCTGGTGTACGGGTGTGAAGCAGTCATTCCATTGGAAATCCAGATGCCGTCATTACGAGTGGCTCTGACCACTAAAATCACATCAGAAGACAATGATCGGTTGCGTCTTCAAGAGCTACCCTAGATGAGAAGCGACTACAAGCTCAGCAGCATATCGAGTTGTATCAAGCTCGAATCTCAAAAGCCTTCAATAAGAAGGTCAAACAAAGGGTCTTCCAGAAAGGAGATTTGGTTTTAGCCGTCAGACGACCGATGATCATGACGCACAAAACCAAAGGCAAGTTTCAGCCTAAATGGGAAGGACCGTTTGTAATAGAAACAGTCTATTCAAATGGAGCATACCGCCTTATGACTTCAGATGGCGATTTATTCATGATGCCGATCAATGGCAAGTTCTTAAAGAAGTATTATCCTTGATTAAGGATCCTTCTCATGATCAAGTTAACACTACACCTCTGATCAAGACCTTCATATTCAAGGTACACGCAAAGAGAGCCTCTCTCTTCTTCCAAACGAGATCATGCAACCATAAACCAGTAGGAACCTGGTCATATATTGTTTGTCTCAAAGGAGAATCAAGGTTACATATACTTTAACAAATGATTCAACATCCTTAACGTTAAGGATAGAGAAAAATGTTGGCCCTTAAGCCTAACATAGTCCTCGACAACTCATCATGCTGAGGGGAATAACATGGCTAGCCCGACTCAAACGGTAGTTGGTAAAGGCATATCAAACCCGTTGACAGCTGGGGATTTGCTAAAAATCCTAAAGGACATGTTCCCATTTGATTCCCTCTCAAAATCACTTACCAATTCTCATCCATGGAATGGTAAGACCACATATATAGATCTTTCCATCCATTTTGCTGTTACGTTAACATTAAACCTATGACAGTGATCTCCTCGTTTTTCGCAATGAGAACGAGGCCCTTTTCTAAATTCCATCAAAATTCTGACTGGTCTGAACAGTTCTATACTTGTTGACATTTACAAAAGACAAGTGACAGGCGAGCCGACGACCAGTTCTATACTTGTTGACATTTACAAAAGACAAGTATCACTTTCGAGCTTGTTGACATTTACAAAGATAAGTCTCACCTTTCAGTCCGTCAAGGACTGCCCTCAAACTTGTTAACATTTACAAAAGACAAGTTTCAGTCCGTCAAGGACTACCTTCGAGCTTGTTGACATTTACAAAAGACAAGTCTCACCTTTCAGTCCATCAAGGACTACCCTCAAACTTGTTGACATTTACAAAAGATAAGTTTCAGTCCGTCAAGGACAACCCTCAAACTTGTTGACATTTACAAAGACAAGTTTCAGTCCGTCAAGGACTACCCTCAAACTTGTTGACATTTACAAAAGACAAGTTTCAGTCCGTCAAGGACTACCTTCTATACTTGTTGACATTTACAAAAGACAAGTATCACTTTCGAGCTTGGTGGCTTCTCAACCGGTTACGTCATTGCGACTTCTGAACCGGCAGATAGCCAAGTCTCACCTTTCAGTCCGTCAAGGACTACCCTCAAACTTGTTGACATTTACAAAAGACAAGTTTCAGTCCGTCAAGGACTACCTTCTATATTTGTTGACATTTACAAAAGACAGGTCTCACTTTCGAGCTTGGTGGCTTCTGAACCGGTTACGTCATTGCGACCTCTGAACCGGCAGATAGCCAAGTCTCACCCTTTTAGTCCAACAAGGACTACTTTCGAGCTTGGTGGCTTCTCGACCGGTTACGTCTTTGCGACCTCTGAACCGGCAGATAGCCAAGTCTCACCCTTTTTAGTCCGACAGGGACTACTTTCGAGCTTGGTGGCTTCTCAACCAGTTACGTCATTGCGACCTCTGAACCGGCAGATAGCCAAGTCTCATTATTCAGTCCAGTAAAGATTATTTTATTAAATGGCTGCAATGCAACTTGAAAGCGACAATTCAAAAGATAAAACAAATTGAAAATACGACAAGGGGAGTCAAAACAAAATTACTTTTATTGATTCCGAAAGAAGAGATACATGAAGGCACATATATTACAAGCTATAAGGGTGCTTCATAAGATTTGATCCGTCCTTCAAGAAAGGCCAGCCTTATCTTCCTATCATCAGCAGCCCTGACGAGCGCCTGCGACCTTAGCTCAGCCTCATTAAAACTCGCCGTCTGAGTCAAGCGAGCTTCAACCTCAACCAAGGTTGCCCTCTGAGCTGACTCCTGCGGCGAGAGTTCGTCACTCTGAGCCTTAAGCTGCTCAAGCCGCGCAGTCTCTTCAAGACGCACTGGTTCAGTCTTGGATAAGAGAAGATTTGCCTTCCTGATCATCTCCTTGGCCTTTTCAATTTTATCTTCAGCGTCAAGAAGAGCACTGCTAGAAGCATCTATGGCGTCCCCGAGTTCTACCTTTCTTGTCTCCAAGGATTTCAAGTCAGAAGAAATGGCCTTAGCAGCTTCCCGAGCGGCAAGATGAGCTTGTGCATCTGAGCGATAACGTGCGCAAGCTGCTCATTAACCGAAGACTCCAGGTCCGAATGGCTAAGACGGCGCCATTCGTCTACATCTCTCTCAAGTTGGTCTACCAGAAGTTCCAATGCAGCGGCCTGGTTATCCCCTCCAAAGTCCCGGATACTCTCAATACTTCGGGAGAGGACTACCTTTAGAGCAGAGAATGAGGTAGTCGAGCCTTTCAAAATCAAATTGATGGATCGCTTCAAGCCCTTATAAAAGCTATCGACTAGCTCAGCCACGAATTCATTCTCGGCCTCAATCACTCCTGGCAGATGGGCAGCCTCTGAAGATTCCACCGGCTTTATTGACATTACTGTGGAAGGAATAGTAGAAGCACTGGCTGCAGCAACATGAGAGGTCGTCGGTGATCGCGGCGGAGTCCTCATTGAAACTAGTACACTAGCCACAACCGAGGTCGGACTAGTGACTATTTCTGGAAGAGCGGGCAACCACCAGTGTTGGGGAAGTAGGACTGGTAATCACCCTCAGCTCCGCACCTGGCAAGATAGATGGCGCTGACAAAACTGATGGCACCTCACTCGTTGATATAGTTGGAAGTGAGGTTGCCTCCGTGACTACCGTCCCCTCAATCTCTGTTCCTCTAACTGGTTCAGGCTGATAAGAGGGCAGGTCACCATACAAAGCATCAAACTCAGCAGCATCCGCCGTGGTCGAAGTGCTTACTTCACCCCTGGATCCCTCAGGAAGACGGGTGGGCTCTCTTGAAGTCGACGCACCCAGAGGCGGAACACCTGCGACAAGACTTTGTTTAGGCAAGACACAACAAATAGCAAGAGTCAAAAGGTCAAAACCGTACCAAAAGATAATGTCGCCTCAATCGTCTTGGCGGCTACATCAGTCTCTACGGGCTCCATCGAAAAATCTTTGGCGGAGTCAACATGAATGGCCGGCCCGCCTTCGCTTGCCGAACCCTCCGTGGTCCACCCAAATGAGCTAGAAGCTTCGGAACTTCCTTTTGAAGTCCCGGCGCCCGAAGGACCAATATCAGCCGCGTCATCTCCGGTCCTTCTGCGAAATAGCCAGCCTCATCGCCCTCCTTATAAGTAAACAAGGGATCATAATGCTCCCCTTATTCTCCAACAGCTTCAGCTCTCGGGCTTCTCACCGCCTCAGTTCCTGCATCACAAAGCAAATAATGAGCTGTCCGAAACATATAAAAAGTATATAACAAGGACGAAGCTGATCTTACCCAGGACCGGAGCGGCTTCGCCAGTAGTCGGTTTAGGAGTCGACAATTCAGTTGCTAATGGGGCAAGAGGAGGAAGCACTGCAGATGGTTCGCCCTCTGCAACAATTTTAGAGCATAGCGACGAGACTTCTTCACCACCCGCTTCCTGCGAGATCCACCCTCCCGCTTTCGTTTGAAGTGGACGTCGGGATCTTCTTCCTCCACTTCTTCAACATCAGCATGTTCTACGGGGGCCGTCCCCACCACGCCAGAAGCAGCTGCTGGAGTCTCAGCACCTGTATCCGCTTTAAAGCGAGGACTCCCTGCATCTGAGGCTTCACTGTCATCAACGGAATGAACTCCCCGGGGCCTGGGACGCGAACCCTTTTACCCTCGCCCTTCTCAATGACTTTCCGCTTCAGCCGCTGAGAAATTAACTTCACACCAGAAGAATTAACAGAGAATCCGAGCGTGTGGAGGTTAAGGTTGCATACCACTGACAGAATCCCAGGGTCATCAGAAGGTTCGGAGTCCTTAGCGGCATGCACAGTCGCGCCTCGGTATAGCCTGCAATGAAGAACCGCCAGGCACGGGCCCCATCGATGAGGCTCCCCATGAAAGCCAGATTGATGTTTGGGTTGCCCACGTACAGTTGGTCATATCCAAACTGACGGGCAAACCGACTTGGAACATAAGGCTCCAAGTAGCAGATGTCCCCGCTTCTATATAATAAATGTGAGGGCCGAATGCTGACCAGCCACTCAAAAATTCCCCGGCTCAATGACGTTTGCCCTTGCCCCACGTCTTTGAACTCCTCTCCATAGCCCGCATCCCGAATATAGGGGAAGCAGCGGAAAAGGCTATAGACGTCATAGCGATTCAGCAACTTACGGACCGCAGCCACGTAAGTCCTCAGCCATGAACATCCCTCGAATCGCTGGAGAAGTGCCGTTCGAACACCTTCTGGGGGGTCCTCTCCAGCTTCGATCATGGAGGGATAGTGAAGGGCAAACCACGCCATCAAATAAGTATACGGCAGACCTATCCTGGGGTTTGGTCCGTCGCAGGGCAAAATAGTCCCCTTTTCCCGCTTCGTCGTTGGTGGCCTATAGAAAGCCTCCGTCAATGCACGAAGGCCTCTCTGAATACAACACACTATAGCCAGAAGAAGTCTCAGAGAACGACCATAGACTAGACGAACGGCAGACAGCAAGACAGTCGGATGAATGATGTCGCCCGAAGAAGACGACACCACACACCTCTTTAACTAGACCGTCAAGAAACCAGTCAGTAGGGCCTTCCGGGACGTCGGCCGATGAGCCTGATAGTGAAAACTCCGAAGAATATCGCCTTTTCATAGGGGTCGTCATCTTCTTCCAGAATCAGATTCCCCTGAGAATGCTTTTGCATCTGGCGAAAAATGTCTTCGTCAGCAACTCCACAATAAGCCACTTCAGGAGTGTTTTCCATATCGGGGAATAAATAATCTCCCCAGCTCTTCAAGCTACATGAAGCTCCCTTACTGCTCCCGTGCATGCTAGAGCAAATGTACAAGTGGCACATTAACTCCTGGTAGGTCTCAAACAAGGCGGGCTCCTGCTTCTCCAAAAGTGCCAATTCCGCCTCGCACGGGAAAATGGGAAAGATCCCAAAGGCAGAGCAGAGACTTCTCACATCTCGTGCAGAGCCATGCCCAATTCGCCAACAGGAGTGAAGAAAGTCCCTGTAGCCAGGTAGTATAACTCGAAGATAACGTAGAAGTTCGCTACGCTCATCTGAATGCCGTAGCAGGTCGCCCTGACGGCCTCATAAAGATTCAGCCTCTCTAGATCCTCCTCGAAATGAGCAAGGACATATAGAGTCAAATTCCTCCACCATGCCTTCGTAGGGTGAATCCACCTTGGGGTCCTGAAATCGGTTGCTGGATAGTTCCCATGAACTTTAAAGAATTGATTGCCAAAGGTCTGTGCCACCACAGGATTTTCTCCCAGTAGGATGTCTGGCAGTACATTCCCAGGGTGTAGACCCATTATGCAGCGAGGAGGCCCCATCCTTGTGTAACCGGGTGAGGGAAGTATCAATTTCCCTACGTGAACGGAGTAAGTACTCCGACTCACTTGCCACTGCATCTTCCGAGCCTTCGTCACGCATTGGAAGAAAGACAAGGGAAAATGCCGCTTGTTAGATGGAAGATAGAACTTCTCGCCATCCAATTGAAAAATCCACTGCCCCTCTCTGGCTAGCAGCTGGCGATCATGGTCTGGTGCCGCGTCTCCAAACATGAAACCGGGCTTCCGATAGATTCCTCGGTCAGAATCTTCAAGGGGAGCAGTTGTTAAGATGCTCCTCATGGTGCGTTGATCCCCACCATAAATAAGTGTATCTCGAGCAGGAGAACTCCGCTCGCTGAAAGCAAAGCCTGCCTTTGGAACTGCAGGCTGACATTGCCGTCTAACCCCCTGGCTGTACCGAAGAGACTGTTCAAAGGACCAGGAGTGTAGTGCACTGCAAGAATAAAGAAAAACTATGATCAGTTCATCAGCCAAACAAGGGCTAAAATAAGAAAGCAAAATTTGACAAGGCATAGCCTCGCTCTCCGAGCAAAGCTGGCCTGATGATAGCTTCGCCCCGAAGCTTATCTTCGCAGCTGCAACGTAACTCTGCATTCCACACGAAGGCAGGATGCAGGAAAATATCCAAGTGTTAGCTTCGCTCTAGAAGCTTAGTCTCGAACAACAGAATGCAACAAAGCCCCAAGAGCTAACTTCGTCAGAGGGATATTATGGTCCAAAGACTATTTCAGGAGCATCAAGGTCCTCCTCAGTTACATGTCAAAGGACAACTTCGCATCCTGTCATTCAACAGGATGTGAACCGCCTTGGGATAGCTTCGCTTGGAAGCTTAAAGAAAAACTCTTCAGTTCTTGGATTCCCGATCAAGAAATCAAAGAAAATTCAGGGAATTGAACTCCCTAAAATCACAAGATCATGATTGATCGTCCTGGATTCATTTAAAGACAGCCAGAAATTGGCTTTAAGAGAGAGATGGCAATCTCTGATTAAAAGGGAAAAATCCCTACCGACGATTGGTCGTTCGATGACCGGAGGAGGAGAAGGACCCTCCGTTGCAGAGGTTGCGACCTCTTTTCCCGTTCGTCTCTTGGGAGCCATTGAAGAACAGTGGAGGTTCTTGAATTCTCAAGTAAAGAAGAAGGAGGAAGAAGAAGAGTAAAATGCTCTAGAAAGTTCAAAGAGAAGTGATGACTTTCTCTCTCAGCCCGATCGGGCTTTTATAGGCCGATGATCGCCTGAAACGACGCCTCGAAAAGAGCATAGGCTGTCGTTTCAAATTAATTTGAAACGGCGCCTAAAGTGCCTTCCTGAGAAGCGTTGATTCAGCCCCACTAAGGGCTAACTCTGCCACAAGTCAAGTGCTGACTTAGCACGACGTATCGATAATTTCGCCAAAAAGCTGTCTTAGCTCCGCTAAAAGCATTGTCCGAACTTCGCGAAAAATTTATGCTAGCTTTGCTAGAAGCTCGTTCATGATTCAGAAAGGATTTTGTCTTTAACTTCGTATGAAGTCTAGCTCCGCCGGACCAATTCAAAGTGAAGGATGAGCAGAAACTGAACTTTTATTGATGTAAAAGGGAAGGTACATTGATACTATTACATCAAGGTTGTGTTTCATACAACAGAATTATTTGCTCAAAAGGTATACAAGTGGTCCTATATACTTCCAAGCCAAACCAACTGGACATGAAAGGCATTCCTCCTGCACAAGGCCATAATCCTTCGCATAATGGCAGATGGTGCCACCAGGACAGATGGTGCCACCAGGAAGCTGGATCTTCCTTAATTGGCAAAGGAAGTTGGATCTTCTGAAGAACTGGTCGCCACCAGCAGGTTGGATCTTCTTAAATGAAAATTGGCAATGGAAGGATCCGAGACCTTACAGGTGACGTCCGCTTTCCAGAAGTGGATCATCTCGGATAAGCGACTACCAGCCTCACCTCGAAGTGGATCATCTCGGATAAGCGACTGCCAACCTCTTCTGGGAACACACATCAGCTGCCCCAGTTTGTTCCTCCTGCTTAGGATTAAAGTTTCGACTGGAAAAGCAAGAGGCAACTTTCTGGTCTCTTTCATCAAGTCACAAGATTGGCGAACATAGCTCACTGTGATGCAAACTGAAACAAGTTAGCAGTAAGTCAAAGGAAAAACTGCAAAAACGCTAAGTCAAATTCTTTGGGGCGAAGCAATTTTTATCCGATTCAGTTAAGGATTGATTTCAGTTAAGCAGAGGATAGCCTCGCTTGCACAGTGATAATGGGCTAGCTTAGTATAAGCCAAGTCCTAGCCTCGCCTATATGGCTAAGCCAGACTGACCCTGAGGGACGTCTTAGCCCAACTGATATGGCAAGACTGGCTCAACCTTGGAGGGACTAAATCTCAAGTTTTCCCTAAATGGCGAACTTAACAAGCATGCAATGATTTTCCTTTGTTCAAAAGATAGCTTCACTGGGAAGCTGGGCTGAAACCCTTCTCTGCAGATCAATCCAATACAAACAAAGGACAAGGGAAATCAATCCCTGAGGCAGCTGTTAAAGCTAAATTAAGGGAGTTAAACTCCTTAAAAGTGATCAGTCTATTGGTGAAGTCTCAGGATGACCGAGACTTACCGGTCCTTGGCCGGGTAATGACCAGAGTGGGCATCCCCACTAGTTCAGAGATCTGAGTATCTCTCTCCAATAACCATGAGAAGAGAAGAGCAGACCACTTCTCTTCAGAGAACCTTAGGTGTTCTATTTATAGGCCTCATGGCCTGAGCGCTGCCACTTCAAGCATGGAAGCGCGAGCGCATTAAAGACATTTATTGAGCCTTGAGAAAAGGAACGATTTCCCTCGAAACCGTGCAAGGAGGAAATGATCTCCTTCATAAAGGCATTTATTGAGCCTTGAAAAAAAGGAACGATTTCCCTCGAACCGTGCAAGGAGGAATGATCTCCCTCGATTAATGCAAGAGAGGTTATTCTAACCTCGAAAAAGGAGCAATCCTTCTCGTGATTGGCCAAAAGCAGTTGACCTCGGGAAAGGAACAACATTCCAAAGCGAACTTATTCCGGGAGACTCAGACGCGGAGCTACCCAGATGCGAAGCTACCCTGACGCGAAGCTACCCAGAGTCGTGAATCTATATGATTCTTTGGCGAATCTATCCCAAAGCAGGATTAAAAGCAAAGCTGAACTCAATCACCATGGCGATGTTCGTACTTCACATACCACCGATCAAAGCAATTCAAAGTATTTCGAAGTCTGAGCCATTGCAGACTTTCGAAAACTTTGAAGGGGGTCTTGTTGACACTCTAAAAAAGACAAGATTCTGACTGGCCTGAATAATGTCTAAACTTGTTGATATTTACAAAAGACAAGTGAAAGATAGGCTGATTGGTCCGAACAATGTCTAAACTTGTTGACATTTATAAAAGACAAGAGATAGACAAGCTGACGACCAGTTCTGTACTTGTTGTCATTTATAAAAGATAAGCAACAGATAAGCTGACGTCCAGTTTTCACCCATCTTCGAGGGACAAGGAAGCAACTTGGACTCTACTGATCAGACAGTAAGCCCAGATTGTCTATAAACAGACCTCAGCAGGTCTAAGATGCTAGCACTTATCATCACATGAGCCCAAAGAGACAGCCTAAGATCATCCAATTTCGCCTTGAAGCCATTCACAGCTCCGCCAGGAAGCTAACTTATAGTTTCACCTGAAGTACTCAGTTAACTCCACAAAGAGTTAGCTTCGCTTGAAGTCACACGCAACCGCGCAGAAGGATGTTCGGTAGCTTCGGCACAGACGATATCTAGCTCCGCTGAAGAGCTATCTTCTGACTTCGCCAGATGTTTCTTCCAGCTCCGCTGCGAGCTCGACGCGGGTGCGCCGCTGCGGGTCTGTCATGGTCAACCTTTGACCAATTAAATCTCCAGATGAGATCAAATCTAATCAGGATTGTGATCAAATCTAATCGAGATCAAATCTGAGATCAAATTTTGGCAGTTGGTTGCCATAATCTCTTGACTCTCCTAAAATGAGTAGGAGGATCAGGGGAAATCATCCAACTATATGGAAAGGATTAAAACAGATCAAGAGGATCAATCGACCTGCTATTTCTAGCTTCGCAAAAGCTGATTCTAGCCTCGCAGTAAGGCTACTTTTCAGATTTAAACAGATTTGATAATCTGTTTCTATATTTTCAAGGGACAATTATACCCCTACTCTCCCTATAAATAGTCCACCAGGGGCACAAGGAGAGGGAACCACAACACACATGCGATACGCTCCAGAGAGACGGCAGACTTCTCGAGAGGACGCACCGCGCATAAACAGAGATCTACTCTCTTGCTTCTAAGAATTCAGAGACTTCAGAGAATCACTTCTCTAATCAGGGTGCTGATACCCTAATACCTTCTTCTCAAGGAATCTCCGGAACCAGGCGAGAAGGAATTTCTAAGCGAAGACTGCTTTGAGAAGCAACAAGAGGTTCTATCAATCTTTTGTTCTCCGATTCCCCGAACCAGGCGAGAAGGGAATCTCATCGCTCGTATCGTCAAAGGGACAAAGTGGTCGCACGCTGACCAGACTCCTATCGGCACACTTCTCCAGAATCTCAGAGGAGATCTACTTGTAATCTTTTGTGTTACTTGTAATTTAGCTCCTCGACCATTTTTTGTAAGTTTTCTCCCTTTTGCAAATCAATGGAAAACAGAGATGGAGCGGACTGATTTGGCTCTGGCTCGAAAAGTTGAGGTGTCGCTTGTATTCTAAAGGGACTGGTCAAAATATCTTTTTGCATTCTGAGTCCTCTTTGAAAACTAGAATGGGTGAAGACAACTGGCAAATTAAAGACTAAAATCTTGACTTCATGATGGATCAGATCGTGTGGTTGAGGGTGATCGTATCCCGCGGATTTGACACGCCAAAAAATCCATGATGCAAACTGACTCTTCAGATATGGTTGGAAGAATATGTGATGGTCCAGCTGCTTCGTCTATAAATAGGGAGGATCCTGAAAATCTTCTCAAGAGTTCTTTGCCCCCTAAATTCCTTGCTTTGGTAGACTGCGATGTCGCTCTTCTTCTTCGTATGATGGAGAAAGAAGAGGGAGAGAATGGAGATGGTAGAGATGGCGAACATGTCACATCAGTTTTCGTGATGACCTTGTCACATCACTTTGGTTTTCATGATGAGGCCCCGCCGTCAGGGGATATCGAGCTTAAGCTTTGACTTGATTTGCTCAAACATATCTTACCTTGGTGGTGGGTATGACTGGATTGAGGTTTTGCTCGGGGGGCAGCGGTGGCGGTTCTGATTTCATCACCGTTTTTCATATCTTACAGTCTTCACTCTATGCCCAATCCCGTGGTCCTCGCAGTAGGAGACTTTTTTTCTGAAGGTGAGGCCTAGGAAGGAAGCACGGGTGGATGACCGGGGACGATGAGGTGTCCATGCTTTCGAGCCTTCTGGCCATTTGTTTGGGATGGAAGGCCAGTGATGGGATATCATCACATTCTTGTGCGTCCTGGACGGGATTGTTTGGCTGTCTTGGAGGGGTGTTCTGGCTGGAAGGATGAGATGGTTCCTCATCTTAGTAAATCTCATGTCTTTTTATTTAGGAACCTCCATTGGCTTCCTTTAGGATGGTGGAAGGAGGTGTGAACAATAGGATCGCGCCTATGCCAAGCGTCTCTCAACTGGCAGACTTTATTTGCTTCAGTATCAGGAGCTTGGTTGGCGAGTCTGAGACAAGATTGGATTATCTATTTCTTTTCAAAGAAAAACCAAACACAAATATGTGATAGACCTCATGCCACTCTTGTTAGATGTAACCGAGTATGTATTTGAATGGATGTAATCGAAAAATTTATAATAAAAGCAGTAATTTTTGAAATGGAAATGTTTATTTAAATCTTGCATGTTTTGTCTTGTGATTGTTTTGTTTGGAATTGAATGTTTAGTTGGAGAAATTTGCTTTTGACTCCGAGATGTATAGAACTTGGTTTGGTGTGTAGTTCATGTGTGGTTATTTGTCCCACAACGGTAACTGTAAGTCTCGTCTCCAAGTGAGCAAAATCTCAGCTATGGATTGAGCCTCCGCCCTACAACGGAGTTTGGTTCGCGTTTGCTTCTGAGCGGGGGCACATTTCGTCAAGGTGCTGCGAAGTCGGGCCTCTGAGAGAGGGAAAATCCCCGCAACAGAGTCCGGTCTCCGAGCGGGAGAATCCCGCAATGGAGGATTTTTTCCCGTAGGATTGCAGAGAAAGGCCCGTATGCACGTCTGTGTTAACACTTTCATGCAGGAGCACATCTCATTTAAGAGTATACAGACGCGATCCTCTGAGTGGGGGCACATCCCATCAGAGAAAGATCGCATTTTGGCCTCCATGCGGGGAAAATCCCACAATAGAGAGTATGGACTGCATGAAACTTATTAGGACATACATACATTCATGCATTGAGATATTAAATAGAGAGTTAGATGTAAGTGTGGGAAAAAGAGTTGTTTGAGCTTAATATACCGGTTCACGAGATTAGTACACCAAGGGGATAATTCAAATAAGAAAACTCTTATATATATACCCTATATCTCGTGTCACCATTGCCTGAGCAAACACAACCTAGGTTTTGTAACCCTCGGTTTCTTATGTACGGGTTTCAGTACTGGTATATGATACCTGATGTAGTAATCCTGGTAACAGGATTGAGACTGTTTCAGCTCAAGATTTTATTTTTCAATATTTAGAATTTTTCTGGATTTTTTGAGATTTTTGAAAATTATTGGAGAAGAATCTCAATTCGGGGTAGATCGTTGTCACAGGTTGACTCCGAGATTTTTAATTTACAATTGGGAATGAATTCTAAAAATTTGACTCACGACAAGGTTCAAGATGACATTTTCTATTCACGTGAATTTTTGGGTATTTTTCTGAATTAATAGGAGCTTAAACGAATAAGCTTATGATTAAATATTGATTTAAAAAACAATTAAAAATAAAAATCAAAGTATAAATTAGAAAAAAAAAAGAAAAATCAGCATGTGTAACATATTATAACAGGTTTTGAACCTAAATCCCTCACATATGAATTGAATCTCATCACATGGCCTCTTTGGGTTTTGATATGGAAAGATAATCCTTTTATTTAACCTTTATTCTGTTACCCTTTTATTCTCCCCAAAGTCGCACATAAAACAAAAACCCTTTTAATTGCTTGCTACACGTTTCGAAACCATGACCCCATAAACCCCCCTTCACGCCAAGACCACCAGACCACATTAGATGGTGGTTAGAGAAGCCAAACTTTATTTAAATCTATGAACGTCCTACCTTCTCCTTCAACCAACAGCCCCACGACCTCCACCTGCACCTCATTATTTGGCTCACTCCTCCCACTCTCGCACGTATCCCTCCCCCTCACCCGTATACTCTCTCGTTAACCCGAAACCCAACTCCTTATAGGGTCTGTTTGGTTGTCGTAATTGGCCGTAATTCGTAGTTGTAATTGGTAAAGTATTTTACAATTGTAAATGAGTTACATATATGTAAATTTTACGGTGTTTGGTTGGTAATATAAAATTATAAAGTGAGAAAGTGTATTGTACTTTACGGTGTTTGGTTGTCGTAATGTATAAGTTGTAAGTGAAAAAGTTGACCACCAAATTAACTATTTGGTGATTTTAAAAGTTTTAATACTGCAAATAAATATTAAAAAAGTTAAATATTAAAAAATTTTATTATTAATATAAAAAAAATTACAAATTTGTATGACCACAAAATTAACTGTAACTGAGCTGTAAGTGAGTGGTAACTGGGTTGCAAGTGAGTGTTAGTTGAGTTACGTAAGTCTTTTACGAATTACGGTCCAAACAAACGCCGTAGTTGTAACTGGGTAGTAAGTCATTTACGAATTACGGAGTTTTACGCGAAACAAACGACCCCATAATCTAAAAACCAAATCCAAATCATATCTATATCCTAACCACCCAATCTAATCCTAACAATAATTTAATCCTCTTCTTTCTCCACAACCGCCTCCTCCCTCTCTTGGCGTGCACCCCACGATCTCCTCTCTTCTCCGCCACCGTTCGACATCACCTCGAACCACTGGCCATGCCACCGGAGCACCCCGCTGCGATGCCTCCTCCATGCAAGCCCCGGCTGCTGCTACTCACTGTGAACAGTACGGGGCCCCACCTTCTCCATCGACGCCCGCCGGAGCTCTCCCCATTCCTTTTTCCCTCTCCTTATTTACTACCTCCATCTCCTCACCCCATGGCCTAGACCCCCTTCCTCGGTGTGCCTGCTCCTCCCTCAGCACACACGGCCGTCACCAGGACCCGACAGCACACGCCCACCCTCCAATGGATCGGCAGCCAGGCTGTCTCTCTCCGTCGCTTCCCTCTCTGGCGAGCGACGACCGACCCTCACGGAAGCCCACCAGCAGCCCGTCATCGAGGCCTTTGACTCCTCCGGCGAGCCTCCGCATCCTCCGCGCGCGAGTCATGGTCGTGCGTGAGCTTCTCCAAGTCCTGTTTGCACCCTTTCCCCATTGGTCGAGCCCCCTTGCTCCGTCGTCGGACCACCACGATCTCCCCGGAGCAATGCGTGCTCTCCATTGCATCACCGTGCACCTCCACCATGCCCAGACCATGCCCATGTCGTGAGTTATCCTCCCCTTCCTCTCCTTCATTTTATGCTAAATATATATGTTGAATTATGTATATGTAATTAATTTGCATGTGCATGTGCATTAATATATGTTTATATATGGGTAAATTTTATGTGTAAGTATTTTGATGTACATGCATATATTATATGAATGTATATATTAATTCATGTGGGTTATTTGCTTGTGTGGGAGCCATTTTCCGGCTCTCCGTGGACCGCCGTGGATCACTGTAGGCGAGTGCGAACGCATCCACGCTCTTCACGGCGAGATGCTCTATCCAACGACACCCTCCGCGGCCCCGGACGCCTCCGTAATAGCCTCCGTCGGTGCGCCGCAAATCGGCTCGAGGTTAGTGCTATATTTATTTGTGTGGTGGCAAAAGTGTAATAATGTTGAAATTTAATTAAATGTGTAGGGTATGTTGGTAAATATATATGCATGCATGAATTATGTAGGTAGGGTATACATGTAAATATGTGGAAGTTATTAAATGTGTAAGGGATTGTCTAGTAATAATTGGGAAGTTATATTAATGTGTGTTGGAGTGTGCGTGAGTGGGTTGTGTATATATGAATGAATGCATGTATATGCATGTATTTATGCATGAGTGTGTACTTAAATCATGTGTGTTAGTTTAGTAATTAATAAGTTGGTCTTAATTAATGTGTTTTATTTATATATGTCTTAATTAATTAATCATGCATGTGTTTTATTTATATAAATATATAATATGTATGTAAGTGTGGGTATGTATGCATGAGTATGTGTATGTGTATACTCATATAGGTGTATGCATGTGGGTATACGTGTATGTATCTGTACGCACGTGTGAGTGTGTTTAGCATGTATTTATGTTTATATGTATGTGTTGGTTGCATACTACAGTGTTCGGACCCGTTCGGTGAGATCCGGACCCGTTGCAGAAGACCCGGACCCGATTCGGATTCGTGCTCATTGTGAACCCGATACAATGGTGATTCAAAGATCGATTCATGGGATGATCCGTAGATCAGTACCGGTTCATGCAGTGAAGACCAGAGGGCGATTTGGTTTCAAAACTGCGTCATTTCATGTTAGTGTTCGTTCTTGTGCATTCCTTATGTATCGTTGTCTGTATGCATTTACATATTACACTTATCATTTCATACGACTTCCTGTTATATGTTATCAGTTTAGCTACTTGTACTACTTTATGAGACACCCATGATTGCTCACTTTAATTACCTAGTTCATAGGAGCTTGTATCAGGATCATTTTCTGTGTTAGTAGATCGCCGTTGTTGGTTTCGGCCTAGTATGGATATACCGTAGACGAGACTTGACCTTGTTACTGATTTAGCTATGATAAATTCTAGAATGAATAATGTTGATTTTGAGGTTGATGGATTATTGAAAAAGGTTAGAGAACTGTACTATGTGAAGTGATTTCCAGTCATATTATTTGGTGACATATCTTGATGATAACGAGTGTAATATCCACCATTTTTGGGTATTGTAGGAATTTGTTTAGAACCTGGTTCATACACAGAGGCAGGGTTGAATAGTCGACTTTCCCCTTTATTAGTCGACTAATAGCCCTATTAGTCGACTTACCATAGCTCTATAGTCGACTTGGTGACCATCTAGGAAAGTTGTCGACTCTCTGTTTATTGACTGTAACCTTCACTAGTCGACTTGCGATTTCCTATATCGACTAATATCCTATATTAGTCGACTTGTCATATCCTTAGTCGACTAGGTGCTTATTCAGAAAGTGATGTAGCCTCTGTTGCTGACTAATACTTATACTAGTCGACTTGCCTTTCCCTATTAGTCGACTATTATCTTGTATAGTCGACTTATCCTATTTGTTAGTCGACTAAAACACTACCCTAGTCGACTTGCTCCTCCCCTAGTCGACTAACTCTTGTTCCGACTGCTGTTTTAGATTCTTCTGGATTGAGGACTTTACCATTTAGTTATGGTCTTGGCTATAGGTGGATGGATCGGATTTGAGGAATAGGTATTGATTGAATTGACCTGACCTAATAGATCTTAGATATATATGTCTGATTGTTACTTGGCTTTGGGATCCTGTGATTAACCTTGATAGAATGAGCGTGTGTGATAATCTTGATCGAATTGGAATATGAGGATTTGATTATATGTATCAAACATGTAGTATTTCAGTTATTGAGATTTGGATATATCGATGACTTGAGGATCAGAGTTGATCGTTAGGATGAGAGAATTGATTATTGATTTATGGGACTTGTGATTACTATACCAGATTATCTTGATAGGGTTTGATGTTTGAGGTTCATGAGAATTGCTTTTGAGATTATGAGTTGACGGATTAGTTACAGACATAATATCAGTGGATGTGGTCTTGATCAGTCTAATATTAGATTGTATATGTTGACTAGAGGTGTCTAGACTATTACTGTATTATTCATGTTACTGAAAGTTACTGGGACAAGATTGTTTGACCGTAACACCCTGTACAGTCCTACTATTCATCGTATACACAGTTACTGTTACTGTTCACTGTTACTGATATTATTCACCGTGTATACGATTACTGACTGTTACTGTACTGTTATCGTTACTGTCACCACATTGTCCCAGTGTTATAGGTAACATGAGTATTGATTGTTTTTACTAAATTCAATAGTAAAGTAATTGAACAACTTACACCGGGATTGAGAAAATTGATGAAGGAGACAGCGTTTGTATTTTGGGTGGACCTAGGATACAGGTTGTGCAGCCGACTGAGGGTTCCACTGCAGGGTTCCTGGGGGATGACTGACATCCTATCTGTACTGTTATTGTTCCACTGTTTATACAGTGAGATTACTGTTACTGTTACTGAGTACCTAGCGGTACGACCTAGTTCAGCGCCAGGAAACTGAGGCCATGGTCCCGGGTATGTACGGGACCCACCTAAAGCATGGACAATGTCTCTTCTGTTAATTTCAATTAAGTTAGGATATCGATTGACACGTGTAGTAGGCGTAATATGGGATGCGTCTATTACAGGTGGCAATTGGTGTTCGCTAACATAATAAATGATAATGAACTGTTAATGCATTGTGACTGACCATAATCACCTGATTGTACATGTATATCACTATGATAGACATATGATTGTAACACCAGATTTATATACCAGATTAGTGATATTGCTAGGATACACATCTAGACATCAGTTATTTGTTACAATTGATTTACTTGTCTTTTATTTGCACACTTATTCATGTTATTGTTATTCAGTTGTTTATTTATCATGTTATTTAGTTATCCTATATTTGCAGTTATCTTGTGATTATTCTGTGCACATTGTTTATATACACGAGCAGTTCTCTTTACACACACACTCACGAGGTCGCTTTCTGACGACCCTGGATTTGCACGTCTAGATATTGGACGCTTTGTGTCTATTGTGCAGGTGTTCGATGAGACTGTACGCTTTGCGAGGAGCTGGACGCTCTCCCTTTTGATTCTGATATTCTTTCTTTTCTTTATTCCTGCTATTATTTTTGATTCATATATATCACACTTGACTTCTATTCTATTCCTTATTCCATTTGAAATCATGTGTAGCCTTTATATGTATTATTGCAGTGATCGCTGATTATTATGGTTCAGATTTATAGCTTGTTCAAGTTACTTTAGGCTTAGCGTGTATGCGTGGGGTATTTTCCTCGCGTATGTACGTCGCCGACTCTCGTTGCGACTCCATTTCCGTGTATTTTGGGAAGCGGGGCGTGACAGGTTTCCCCTGAACAGATCAAGCATACTCAAAACTTTAAATCATACATGAGGTTCTCATTGTCGGGAAGTTATACCTGTGGCGCCACGTCCTCAGAAGAATTATTGAATGTATGACCATATGAAATTGATACATCGAGAAGATAATCTAAACAAGAAAATCTTCATAGATAAACCTGATCCTGTAAATAGACATGGTCCAATGGTACCTGTAAAAATTAGATAAAATGAGAGAATTATATGAGATGGTATGAAAATGATCCTAGATTAGATTGTCAACGGATGGATTGAAAATTAAAATTCTGTACATGGAGTTAGTCCTCTTATTATCCAAGAGAAAAACACCTTTTTGAGTGGCAATATAATAATACTTTTGCTCCCTTTTTGTTTAAGTAGGGATAAATTTTGAGAGGAACATGACACAACACAGTTGCTATCCTGTACAAATGTTATGCATAGTAGATAGCAGTTAAAGCAGATTCAGTTTTGTCATTAATGCTCTTAATTTATTTGGGAAAAAGGGAGACTTAACTTCAAATTGAGAGGTATAATTGTGTTTTTATACTTAAATTTGTTGGCCCAAAGGCTCTTCACTCTAGTTTTGATGATGATCAACTCATGTAGTTATAGTACTAATGATCTTGTGTTTAGTTAGTTTCAGATTTGTGATCAAGATCTTAGTTGGTGTGTAGCTTCAACAAAGGATTTAAAGTCAAGTTTTGGAGCTAGCACGTTTTGATTCAAGAGCTTATGCATCAAGACCACATCAAGTACCCAAGAGGAGTCTAGCTCTTTGGATCAAGTTTGGACCAAGTCAAGAAGATGAGAGACTTCAAGTGAAGACTTTCAAGATCAAGACTTGAGTCTAGATTTATTTTTATAAGATTTTGTTTTAGATTAAAATGTAAAGTATAGAATAGTTGGTGGATTGCTCAAGTTATCATATACATACACACTCTTGATTTATATGTGTTTTCATAAAAGAATTTTCATTTTGAAAAAATACAAAAGAGTTTTCATTTTGGAAAAATACCGGTTTGGTTTTTGGAATTCAAGTATATATGTTTTAACCAAAACCATGTTTAAGTGATTATTGTCAAAAACATAGATATTTCATCATGTATGTGTAGTGGATCATATCCATACACTCTATGCTTTCAAAGTGTTTAAAATATCTTGTTTGTGTATTTGGAGAAGTTTTGGAAAAACCAATTTTGAAAAAATACAGATTTTGTTTTTAGCCAAAATTTATAAGTTACAAAAATAGTTCAAATTGTTTGTAATATGTCTTGATTTTACTCAAACATGTTTGATTATCAAAGTATAATGTTAAAATTATTTTTGTAGATTTTTGGTGATTTTATGAGATTTTATTTGAGCCAAAATGACCAAGTTTTCTTTTCCCAAAAATCCCTGTCTGGCTTCAGCCGGTCGACCGAGCTTGAAGTCGGTCAACCGAGTCGGTCGACCGACGTGCACAGAACGTGCACGCCAGTTTGGCTGGAGGGCCGGTCGACCGACCCGGTCGACCGCATAGAGCTTCTGCTCTCTAGAAAGGCCCTGGTCGACCGGGCGGTTGACCGGACAGAGAGTCTGCTCTCCGTATCCAGGCCACGGTTGACCGGCCGGTCGACCGCTAGCTCAACGGTCAGAAATCTGACCGTTGGCCGGTCGACCGGGCGGTCGACCGACAGGCCAACCTGGCTCCCATGGTTAGTTTTTCTAGCCCTATAAATTGGGGTTTTTGGGGGCTGTTTTTAACAAGATTTTTGGAGAGGTTTTGAGCCAGTTTTTCCAAACCTATTAAGTGTTTTTCTTCACTTATTTGAGAGCAAATATTTCCAATTAAAAGGAGAGTTTATCAAGAGTTTTCAAAGTGATTTTCTTGAGTTTTCCTCCACCATTTCCATCCTTGTTTTCTCACACAACACTTGAGCTATCCATTGCTATATCTACCTATAGGAGTGTTATTGTGAGATTATTTTTAGGTGATCAAAGTGTTGTGATCACCAAAGACTTCTGTTGGCCCAGAGGCCTTCCACTCTAGTTTTGATGATGATTAACTCATGTAGTTATGTTTACTAATAATCTTGTGATTTTAGTTTCAGATCATTTAGCAAGATATTAGTTGGTGATTGCTTCAACAAGATGAGTTTTGAAGCCTTCACATGGTGATTCCAGAGCCCGAGCATCAAGATCATACCTTGCACTCGTTGGAGTCTCGCTCGTGGATCACATTTTGGATCGGGTCAACTTGAAGATGAAGATCATCAAGAAGACTTAGGTATCCATAGTTTAGTTTAGTGTGTTTTAGATCATGTGTAAAGATTAGATAGTGTGATATGCTCAAGTGCACAATACACACAAGTTTTATGTTTTTGAATATTGGTTTTCATGAATAGTAGATCAAACAAGCTTCCTTTGTTTTTTATGTATATTAGATGTGTTCGATATACATACATATTTCATGACTTATACAAACTTAGTTTGACATACCTATTCATGTGTTTTATGTTTTGGTATTTTTAACAAAACATTATTTTGGAATTAAAGACAAAAACTATGATATATATTTGTTTCTTGTATATTGGACCTATGTCCATATGCAACATGTCTAATAATGTTCAAATATCATGTTTCTGTATTTCTATGAGTTTTAGGAAAAATCAGATTTCCTATTGAAAAATCCAAGTTTGACAAAATACAGTTTTTGGTTTTTGGTAAAAATGATAAGACACAAAAATAGTTCAAATTGCTTGATATTTGAGTTGAAATTTTTATCACATGTTTATATATCAATGCAAAATGTTAAAACTATTTTTGGGGATTTTTAGAAGTTTTTATGTAATTTTTAGAATATTTAAAAACCTATTTTTCTGACCCAGAACAGTGCCTGACAGGCTCTGTCGATCGACCTTACGGTCGACCGCACCAGGAGCCGGTCGACCGGGCGGTCGACCGACGTGCACAGCCTGTGTACGTCATGCCTGGCACTTGGGCCGGTCGACCGGACCAGAGAGCTCTGCTCTCTGTTTTTCTGCGGTCACCGGGGTCAGCCAACGGTCAAAAATATGACCGTTGGCGGTTGACCGCCAGCCGTGTCAGGCTGAAAAATCAGCCTAACGGCTAGTTTTGTATTGGGACTATAAATACCCCATTGTTTGGTGTTTTTAACCAAGATTTTTAGAGCCAAAATTTTCAGACTTTCTCTATTGTTTTAAACAAGTTTTCAAAAGAGTTTTGTGCCAAAAAGATTTATCTTATTTGTTTTAGGTTTTTGAAAAAATCAAAGAAAATAGTATTTTGGGAGATTTGTGTTTGTTCTTCATTTCTATTATCTTCAAGAGTATTCCCAAGATTATTTCTTTGAGTTTTGTTTTTCAAACACCTAGTTTTTTCACTTGAGCTATATCATCTATCCTATTCTATAGGATCTTTTATTTGTGGGAAAAGAGATTGTGTTTGTGGTTTTTTGGATCACTTGTTGTAAACCCTTATTCTTGTTGGGTTGCTCCCTCTTTGGTAGAGGTTGAGATTGTTGGTTTACTCCCTCTAGTGAGAGGTGGAGTTTGGTTGTGTGGCTACGGGCATATCCCTCTTCGGTAGAGGTGGATTGTGGTTGTATTGTCTCGGTGGAGGTTGTTGGTTGAGAGAGGAGTTCGGTACTCCCTTGTTGTACAAATCCTCCTCGTGGAGGTTCCCTCGGTGGGAGTCCTCGGTGGACACGATAGTGGATTAGAAATCCTTCTCGGTGAAGGCGGGGACGTAGAGCTAGGGGCTCGAACCTCGGAACATATCCTTGTGTTTGCGTTTGATCCATTGTCTCTCTAACTCTTTCTCTTTATTTGTGTTGTGCATCTTTCATATCATTCATATCTATTTGCTTGTGTTGTGCCTTGCATCATTCATATTGTTATATATCCATTATATGCTTGGCTTGTGTTTGTGTGCCTCACTTATACTTAACCACGAGAGCTTTATATAGCACCTCAACCCTTATCTAGGGGAATCAAGAGGAGTTAGTCCAGAGCCCTTCACGGGGAATTCGGCTACACTCGTTGGTTGTATTAAGTGTAGTTGCAAATTATTTTTAGCTTCCGCATTTAGTTTCTAGATTAGCCATATCACCTATTCACCCCCCTAGGTGATTTCAACTTCATCTTGTTCTTTGAAGAGGCGGACGTGTGTGTTCGCATTGTTTCGGATTCTAGTGTGAACTCGGTGTTTGAGGTGCGGCCTCGGCGAGCTAGTGCAGTGTGTACGGGACAAGAGAGTCCAAGGAGTTCAAGTGTGAACTTGCCTTGTAGGTGTTGCGGCACCGAGTGATCCGGTGGGATCGTATTTAGTGGAAATCCTTCATAGTGTTGAAGGCGGGGACGTAGAGCAAGTGTGCTCGAACCTCGAAATAAATCTCCCGTGTTTGCGATTGCTCACTCTCTATCTCTTACCCTTATTTATATCTTGCATGCTTATATTGCTTTCATCTTTTTATGCTTGATATATATTGTGAGCTTAATTGTTATATGCTTGGGGATTGTTTGCTAACACTTGTATTCAACCAAGAGAGCCAACGCGGCATCTCTATTCTTATTTAGAGGAATCTTGAGGAGTTAGTCTAGAGCCTTTCACGGGAATCCGGCTACACTCTTGTGTTATACGTGGTGTTTAGTTTAAGAAGTTTAATTTATATTAAATAAGTTTTTAATTCCGCATTAATTGTCCATTAGATTAGCTCATCACCTATTCACCCCCCTCCAGGTGATTTATAATTAGTATCAGAGCCAAGTGCTCTTGATTTGGGTCTTACAACCTAGAGTTAAAGATCCTCATTTATAACTAATCACAATATTTGTACACACCATGGACTTCATGCCACCTCTCACTTTTGGCATTCTTAACATCCAAACTTGGAAGGTTAAGATGTCCTTATTCCTCAAAGCCCTAGGTATTAATGTTTATTTTGTCACTGTTAAAGATTCTTATTGTTTAAATGGCAAAAATATTGAGGCTAATGCAAAAGCCCTACATGCTTTAAAATTAACCCTAAATGATGTTTATTTATCTAGGGTTGCTAACATTGATTCGGCTTTTGTAGTGTGGAACACCTTGATCTCCCTTGGTGAAAAAGAACAATACTATGCGGGGAGCGATTCGGATGTTGGAAGTGACACCTCCAACGTGTGCTACATGGTCCAAAGGGATAATCCCCTTGAGGTAAACACCGAATCTGAGCTAGTTGAAGATATGTCCTATGATGAGCTCACATCTTTTTGTCAACAACTTCTTGAAAAATATGATATGATTAAAAAGGATAACAAGAATTTGAAAACAAATTTAATTGCATGTTAAAAGAAAAAGATTCTTTACAAGATAAATTGGAATGTTTTTCAAAAGAAAATAAAGTTTTGAAAAATGAGAATATTTTCTTGATGTCTAAATTAAATAATCTTTGTGAAGGGAACACTAATTTGAAAAATAAAATTATTTTGGTGGAAAAACAAAAGAAGTTGCTTTAAATGAAAATAACTCCTTAAAAAGAAAAATTGTTGAAAAAGAAAAAGAAAATGTTTCTAAAAAGAAAAAGATTGTTGATCATGCTCTTCATGCCACAACCATTAATAAAAATGAGATTAAATTTTTGAAAAATAAAATTAATTGTTTGAGCTCAACTTTGAGCATATGTGCATTTAATCATAAGAAGTTGGAGTCCTTATTTTCAAAGAAACAAGCTCCACATGTTCATGCACATTACCCTCATCATGCATATGCACATTTTGCACGCCATGACCACACCCACACTCATATGCATCCTAGAGTGTACAAATGTACACATTGCGGCCGCAAAAGTCATTTAGCAAAATTTTGTTATGATAAAATAAATGCTTTAAATTTTGCTAATAAGAAAAATGTTTGGGTTCCTTATAATGCTAACCCTCAAGGACCCAAAAGAAAATGGGTACCAAAATCCCCACCTTGTGTTTTTGATGTAGGTGCGGGCTCTCACAAATCGTAAGAGGGATGGTGCCTTGGTAGTGGATGTATGGATTTGATGGACACATATTTGATGCACCGCTATCAAGGAGTTTTGGTGGGACAACCACCATGTTTTGGAGAAATAGAGTATAGTTCATTGGTCTGGTAACTATCTCTAAACTCCTAATTTAGTTTACATGCTTTTCATTGATAATTTCTTTAGCATGTTCATGTTTTGTACTTCATGTGATAAATACTAGTTTAAATGTAGTTTTTATCAAAACTTGTGTTTATACTTGTACAAGTAGTGAGCCACATTTGATTTATATATGTTTGCACTCCATTGCTCATTTGTACTCTCTATATGCACATGTATAGCCTAGTTTTGATGATTTTCTCATTTACACTTGTTTTGCCTATTTTCATGTTTTACTTCATGTATATGGTATTTTTAGTCAAAACTAATAAATATACATGTATACCCCTTTGAGTCTCTTGCCTTCATGCAAAATATATCATAAACTCTTTTTATGTTTGGGATATGTATGCATATTGTTAGTTTTGGATAAAAAATACATATACCTAGAAGTTTGTTCTTAAGATAAAAAAAATGAATTTTTATGACTTTCATCTTTAATTGAAAAATGAATTTTCATGATTTTTGTTTTGATAAAATGATATTTGTTTCGTATTGATTACTTTCATGGAAAATGTTAATTACATGATTTTTGTACACTCACACTTTGTTTGTTTATCATGACTTTGTTTCATGATTATTTTTGAGCTGTATAGATCTTGAGTGACAACTTTATGTATTTAGTATGTTTCATGATTTGGTTTCATATTTTGAAGGATCTTTAACTAGTTTTTCAAAAATTATTTTAACTAGTTATGTATTCTTCATTCTGGTAGTATTTTTATTATACTAAAATATTTTCAAAATTATTTTCGAAAACCCCTGCCAACACCGTGATGGGTGGACGGATGGGCGAGTATGCCTCGTAAGCTTTATTGAAAATCTTTTATCTTGAACATATCAAGGGTGATAGTTATGAGTTATATATTTGTTTTACATAGTTATTTTCAATTGGTATCTCAATTGATATTCATTTTGTATATACTCATATTTTATTTTCTATATATGTATGCTTCACTTCAATTAATATCAATTCCTATTGATATTGTCTTTTCATACATATATATGTTTTGAAAATCAAGCACCAACAAATCACATATATTTATACTTGATTCTCAAGATTTTTAAAACACAAAGTATGTTTATGCTAAGCTTAATTCAAATCTTTATTTTCAATTGATATTTTATATAAGCTTATGCCATTATCTTCAATTGATATTTTTTTTTACAATTTGTATCTTTATTGATATCAAAATATACAATATGTTTCAATTGGTATCTATTGAACTATTTATTTCAATTGGTATCCACGAAAATTTATATTGGCATCAAGATATAAAATACTTTCTTTCATTGGTATCAAGATTACAATTTGTATCAAAATTTCATTTAAAAATTCAAATTTGTAATGATTATTTACAATTTGGTATCTTAAATTTGATTTACTAAGATATCTTAAAATTTTATTTTATTGAGAAAATTCTTTTAATAAGAGATATTTAAAAAAAAATGTTTTGATTTGTATTTCCTATATGCAAGGGGAGCTTAACATCTCTTCTACATATAGATTCATGTTGAGTGTATCTTATTTTGAGGAGCTTGACAACTCTTCTTTATGCGGTACACGTGTGTAGGGGGAGCTTCACATCTCTTCTTATGCATTGCATATTATGTGTTATGTGAATTAGGGCTTGTCATCCTTTCTTCATGTAATGCATGTATGTAGGAAAGTTAACTTAGCGTCTTCCTCTTCATGAATGTATATCGCATATATCTTTTATTGATTGATTTGAGTTCACCTCTTTGTGGGGGAGAACATTATTTTTGTGTTTACTTTAACCCCTTTGTTGATGATTGACAAAAAGGGGGAGAAGTATTTTAGTATATATGCATGTTTTCCTTGCTTTATACATAAAGGGGGAGAAGAATTTTTGTTTATACATATTACTTTGTTTTGCAAATAGGAGAAAAAGAATTTGATGTATTTCATACTTACTTATGCATGTTTATCTCCTTATATTTGCATACATGTTTATGAGCTTTCATTGCATATTTATTTGTTTATTATTATGCTTGAGTTAAGGGGGAGCTTCTTTGAAGCTTTACTTTAATCTATGCATATATAACTCCATGAGTTTTGTCATCATCAAAAAGGGGGAGATTGTTAGCCCAAAGGCTCATCACTCTAGTTTTGATGATGATTAACTCATGTAGTTATAGTACTAATGATCTTGTGTTTAATTAGTTTCAGATTTGTGATCAAGATCTTAGTTGGTGTGTAGTTTCAACAAAGGATTTAAAGTCAAGTTTTGGAGCTAGCACGTTTTGATTCAAGAGCTTATGCATCAAGACCACATCAAGTACTCAAGAGGAGTCTAACTCTTTGGATCAAGTTTGGACCAAGTTAAGAAGATGAGAAGACTTCAAGTGAAGACCTTCAAGATCAAGACTTGAATCTAGGTTTGTTTTTATAAGATTTTGTTTTAGATTAAAATGTAAAGGATAGAATAGTTGGTGGATTGCTCAAGTTACCATACACACACACACACACTCTTGATTTATATGTGTTTTCATAAAAGAATTTTCATTTTGGAAAAATACAAAAGAGTTTTCATTTTGGAAAAATACCGGTTTAATTTTTGGAATTCAAAGTATATATGTTTTAACCAAAACCATGTTTAAGTGCTTATTGTCAAAAACATAGATATTTCATCATGTATGTGTAGTGGATCATATCCATACACTCTATGCTTTCAAAGTGTTTAAAATATCTTGTTTTTGTATTTGAAGAAGTTTTAGAAAAACCAATTTTAGAAAAATACAGATTTTGTTTTTAGCCAAAATTTATAAGTTACAAAAATAGTTCAAATTGTTTGTAACATGTCTTGATTTTACTCAAACATGTTTGATTATCAAAGTATAATGTTAAAACTATTTTTGTAGATTTTTGGTGATTTTATTTGAGCTAAAATGACCAAGTTTTCTTTTCCCAAAAATCCTTGTCTGGCTTCAGCCGGTCGACCGGTCCGGTCGACCGAGCTTGAAGTCGGTCGACCGAGTCGGTCGACCGACGTGCACAGAACGTGCACGCCAGTTTGGCTGGAGGGCCGGTCGACCGACCCGGTCGACCGCATAGAGCTTCTGCTTTCTAGAAAGGCCCCGGTCGACCGACAGAGAGTCTGCTCTCTGTATCCAGGCCACGGTCGACCGGCCGGTCGACCGGACGGTCGACCGACAGGCCAACCTGGCTCCCAATGGCTATTTTTTCTAGCCCTATAAATTGGGGGGTTTGGGGGCTATTTTTAACAAGATTTTTGGAGAGGTTTTGAGCTAGTTTTTCCAAACCTATTAAGTGTTTTTCTCCACTTATTTGAGAGCAAATATTTTCAATTAAAAGGAGAGTTTATCAAGAGTTTTTCAAAGTGATTTTCTTGAGTTTTCCTCCACCATTTCCATCCTGTTTTCTCACACAACACTTGAGCTATCCATTACTATATCTACCTATAGGAGTGTTATTGTGAGATTGTTTTTAGGTGATCAAAGTGTTGTGATCACCAAATACTTCATCTTGTTCTTTGAGGAGGCGGACGTGTGTGTTCGCGTTGTTTCGGGTTCTAGTGTGAACTCGGTGTTTGAGGTGCGACCTCGGCGAGCTAGTGGGCTTGCGGTGTGTACGGGACAAGAGAGTCCAAGGAGTTCAAGTGTGAACTCGCCTTGTAGGTGTTGTGGCACCGAGTGATCCGGTGGGATCGTTTTTAGTGGAAATCCTTCATAGTGTTGAAGGCGGTGACGTAGAGCAAGTGTGCTCGAATCTCGAAACAAATCTCCCGTGTTTGTGATTTCTCACTCTCTATCTCTTACTCTTGTTTATATCTTGCATGCTTATATTGCTTTCATCTTTATATGCTTGATATATATTGTGAGCTTAATTGTTATATGCTTGGGGATTGTTTGCTAACACTTGTATTCAACTAAGAGAGCCAACGCGGCACCTCAACTCTTATTTAGAGGAATCTTGAGGAGTTAGTCCAGAGCCCTTCACGGGGAATCCGCCTACACTCTTGTGTTATACGTGATGTTTAGTTTAAGAAGTTTAATTTGCATTAAATAAGTTTTTAATTCCGCATTAATTGTCTATTAGATTAGCTCATCACCTATTCACCCCCCTTCTAGGTTATTTACAAAATTAAGTGTGTAGATTCTATAAGAATATAAACATATTTAAAATAATTTGAGAGAAATTAATTTACTATTATACTAAGTCCACTAATTAATTTGCTTATTTATTAATTGTTTGAGTTTAAATAACTACACTCCAAACAAAACTTGTAGCACCGCTTGTTCTTATCATGCACCGTATTGTCATTTCCGATCTCACCTTCAAACTCCAGACCGTTTCCTGCCGTTCCACGAGTCCCGCCGTTCCCTCCACGTGTCAGCGGCTGATTTTAACGTCCCCGTTACTTCTCCGTTAAGTTGCTACCGCGGCGAAGAAAGAGAGAACCGTCGGATCGAGGTGAGGGAATTATTGACCGTCCCATTCGGAGTGCTGACGGTATAAAAGAGCCCCGTCTTTCCCTCTCCTCCGTTTGCAAGTTTCAGTTTTGGGTTCATATACGAGGACGAGAGAGAGAGAGAGAGAGAGAGAGAGCGAGGGGGGGATCTTTGAAGAAGAAACCACCCTAATCTTAACCCTGATTTTAGACCGTATCTTGACACGGTAAATTCGAACTTCTCTCATTTTATCGGTTCAGTCTTGTTAATTTTTTTTGTCTTCAGATTTCGATTGGAGTTAAAAATCTCTTGGTATCGTGAGGTCGATCAGCATTTATCACTATTTTCTTGTTCTTTCCACTTTTTTCCATTTTTTTAATCTGTAGTTACTCAATGGAGCATTACTTGGAAAATTTCAATTCAAAACGGAATTTTTGGGTGTCGTTAAAACATCCTATTTTCTTCAATTCTAATGCCTTCATTTTTCTAAAAATTTCTTTACTATTTTTTCGATAAATTTACTTTTTTTTATGTTCTTTTGATATTTTGTAGATAGATCTGCGCGTTTTGCCTTGTATTTTGATTGATTGAAGTTCGTTGTTTGTTTTGATGATTATTAGTATTCTTATTGTTTCTTGGCTATAGGAGGTGAAAATGTCTGAAGTTGATCATCACTCTATGGCGGAGAGGATTCAAGAGAAGATCCATGAGTACAAAGGTTCATCTTCTTCTTCTGATTCAGAGAACGACAAGCTGGCGCTTCCCAACGCCACCAGGAAGAAACGCCTTTTTGGGAGGAAGCAACCCGTGCACACCATTATTGGAGGAGGAAAAAGTATGACTTTTTTTGTTTTCTCTTGAAATGATGATTCAGTTGCATGTTCCTTCTCTCATTTCAAAGTTACAGTCTTTTCTCTTTTTCTTGCAATAAAAATCTGTTGATTTGTTTTCGTGTCCACTGTTCTTGATGCTTGCTGAATGCCTGTTTATTCTCTTCGCAAGTTCAGTTTGCTTTGGTATATTTGGATATATATGAGATGCATTACTCCTCATCATTCTATCTGCATTTTTAGTAATGTTAAGCATTTCCTCATTTTATTTGCCACAGTCTTTGAGGCCCCATTTTGCCTCTGGTTAAGGTGTGAAGATAAGGGCAAGAGTCTAAGATTGATAACCCATTTTAGGGGGAGGATTAAGAATGCTAATTGTGATTTTGATGAATTCTGGACAAAGGTTTAACATTTTTGGCTTTTGGCAAGGAGAATAGAGGTAACTTGGTGTCCTCTCTTTTTCTCATATAGCTATTTTGCCCTTATCTCAAGTCTCACCAAGTAGTCTTGGTCACCAATTTTATTTTTTTTCCCAACAAACTAGTGCAGGATGCGAAGCCCCAAGAACCTCGTCTTTTAGAACTTCACATTTTCTTTTACCCTATGTCCTTCTTCATCTTGCATCAAACTTTTCCTTTGATTCTGTTATTCTTGGGATTAATAAACGTTAGGTCATCAAGTTAAACTGGGATGAAAAGTCATTCTGTTTGAAGACCTTTTCATCAGTGTTGCATTAGTCAACAGCTTTTCAATAGTAGAATAAATGAGATTAGAATAAAGATCACTTTGTTAAGTGGTAGAAGCTATTAAATCATTCGATTTCTCCATCCACACATGTTTTATAACATAGAGACTGTTCTCAACTTTTTTGGTTGCCACACAGATCTCTTTTCTTCATTCAGGTCTCCTAAGGGCTACCTCTTCTATTAAATTAGCAATCACCAAAATTTTTTTTATTGCATTAGTTCTTGTCTCCTTGATCTACCCAACCCCCCCCCCCCCCCCCCCCCCCCCCCCCCCCCAAACCCCAAGTGATGTATTCATCAATCTCTGCTGTGGCCAGACTATCTCGTTTACAATTAAGCTTTTTTGCTTGTTCTGATTATCTGGGATGTTGGTTACATGTCTTGCTTTAGGGTTCTCACTTGAAGCATTTGAATGTGAACATGTATAACAAAATATGGGATGTCAGATTGTATATACATAATTTGCTTTTGTTATTGTCAGTGTTTGCATGGTCCTCTAGGTGGGCGGCCCATCTTTGCTGTAGTGTTGAGGTGAATACAACTTTATAGACAACTCTTGGATGATGATTTCCTCTTCAACCAATGGAGATGCAATGCCACATGGAGACATTTCACTGGGTATGTGATGTAGAACTAAATAAGAGAAGAGAGAAGGAGGGGAAATAATTACTGTTTGTAAAAATTAGAGAAAGGCAAGGGGATAAAAATTTAATTTGGGCCGCGACACCCAGGAGATCTCTCTCACTCTGCACATACCATGTAAGAGATTCAATATCAAAAGCACATTCCATGCTAATCTGAGTTTCATTAATTCAAATCTTCATAGTCTAAATAAACAACTACATGTCTCGGCTTCTTATAAGCTCATACAAAGATAACTTCCCATCATAATTGATGTGGGACTAAAAACACAACTAAATAAAACAAAACTAAAAGAACACCACTAGAGCAATTCCTATCATTCTCCCTGACTTAAAAGCATTCATTTCCGGTGAATGCAGTGATAACAGATAGCAAGCACAACTCGAGAGAACTGAATCACATCTCACATGAATTTTTTGAATCAGGTCAAGGTGATGGTCGCAACACCAATACTAGAAAATCACATCAAAACGATGGTGGAATAGGAGGAGCTTGTCTCCATGACGAGCCGACTTCAAGTGACGATAGATCGAGTAAGGCACATGTTGCAATCATAGGTGAATCATTATTGCTGAAAGTTGATCTGATCTCAGGATCCTATAGGACATTCAACTAGTTGGTGATGAAAGCAAAACTCTTCAGAACTTTAGAGGAACCTGTATATCGAATGTGCAGGTCTCTTCCAATCTCAGGGTGGTTTGTAACTGATACCTTATTCTTAACTGCAAACTAAGCAATATACTATATGGACATGCCGAATATTTGTAGTTATCATTGTCATTTGTCAACTGTCTAGTGATATAATCATATGTAACAGGCAAATGCAATGCAATATACATTCTAGACATGACTTCTAATAAAGCAAAAATAGGACATGTAGGATGACTGTGGGACATGCAACACTCTGATAGTGTGATTCTAGACTGAGGATACATCTCCAAACACCCCTAAAAGAAGAAAAGCCAGCAACTACCTGATGGATCATCATAAAAAACTTCAAAGGCTCACTAGAAGGAGGATAACTAAAAGTGATCTCTGTAAACTCAACTGCTTTAGTGTCAATGACGCTAGTAACCTTAGGAGGAACAAATATATCAACGTCAACCTTCGGGTCGTCAACACGACAACACGTCGACTCTCTATTTCTTTTAACGTGAAATTGCAATCTTAGTTAGTCTGAATATCTGATCAAGTTTTTCTTCTAAGAGACGACTTCTATAAGACTCGGGGAGGTATTCCTTCTTAAGCTTTGCTCTCATTTCTACCCACGTCTTTATGAGAACCCTACATCTAGCGCAATCTCTCTCAACCGTATCACAGTAAATTCTAACCGAATCTACTAGTTTTCACCTAGCAAATCAGTTTCTGCCCTCTTCGAAAAACCTATATTGGTCAAAGCAATAGACCAAGTTAGCTAACCAGTCATTGAACACTCGAGGGTTAGAGGAGCCATGGAATGTGGAATCTTCTATTATGATTCTACAAGTGAAGTCATCATTGTCATTGTTAAGCTTATGGGTATCCTCATAGTTACCTCTAGTAGACGCCCAATATCGACTAGTTATGATGGCTACAAATGCAAAATCAAGCAATCAAATAGATGTAATGCAAATTCTTAACTTAAATAAGATTATGTGTGTGCTAAAATGAGAAAAATAAAATTTCCTAAAAAGTTTCTAAGTCCTTAATGTGATAAATGCAACCCTATAAGTGATGAGAAATAACACACAATTATGCAAATCCAGATAAAAAGCAAGTACAAATCAACTGAGAGAGTGAGTCGTTTATGCCCAATGCAAGATTTTTCTATGAATACCTTGAAAAAATATCCACATGAAAAAGCTAAAAGTCGCCCACAAAAATCATGAAAATGTGCTATTACGAGCGTCTGAAGCAGCGAGTAACTGGCGATGTCAGTGAAGGAGGAGTCGACAAGGGCTGCAAAGTGACGAAGATGAAGATGAGGTTGACGACGTGGCTGGGAGAGGCGGGTGAGGTTGATGACGTGGTTGTTACAGAGGTCGGAGAAGGTAGATGAGGGCGTTAAGTGTAGGCAATGACGTTGTTGATGTAGGAATGCTGAACTAGAAGATTAGTTTCAGCACAGGACCAGATGCAGACCTCGGTCGATATCCCGGTCGATTGAGAAATCAAGTTGAAAGTGGTTGACCGACTGACATCAGAGCAGAGAACAGAGAATGAGGCAAATCACCCGGTCGATCGCCCGGTTGACCGGACAGAAGATAGATTGAAGGCCAGAGAGTTCAATCTCTTAGCCGGTTGACCGGCCTTGCAGAAAAGTGGCGGTCAATCGGCATTGTAGAAAAGACTCAACGGTCGATTGCCCGGTCGAATATCAAACCAAATCTGAGTTTATTTAAGATTTTATTTTTGGGTTCAAATTGGACTCTAATTGATTTTATCTTTATTTTGAATTTAGATTACCTAAATAGATTAAGACCCTTTTTGTTAGCCTATAAAAGGCTCTTGTATTCTTTATTTTTATTATTACTTTTCGATCAATAAACTTTGAATTTCATCATATATTGCTCGTAGATTCGAGTTGATACCTTTTGCTCGTAAATTCGAGTAAGACCCTTACCTGAAGGCTTCTTCGGGGTTCACTGGTGTTAGAACGAGCTCTAGCCGGCATTGTTCGCTTTCCCGCTCCGCGTCAAGTGGTATCAGAGCTTCGGCAAACGTTTTGACGATGGCCGAAAACGACGACGAACAGTTAAGCCTCTCCGCATGAGTAGGCACTGCTGAAGGGAGACTTAGCGCTCTTGAATCAACTATGGACAATATGGTCCAAGAAATTAAGAGACTGTCTCTCAAGTTTGACGATCGAGACCTAGCCGATGGTGCGTACCAAAGCAGGTGAGATCGTTCATCAGGTAACCCTCATCCAGAACCTCAACCATAACAAAATCTCCTCGAACGACCACCACCATAGTCACAACCAATTACCATTCACCAACATCCACGACAACCATCTCCATCGCCAAGATGTCCTCCACGGAATTTTCAATATGAGACTATCTTCGACGAGGAGGAACTGAATGACACCTTGCTTCAAGAAGACGACTATGAAGATGAGGCTTATGACTGAATGATGGCCTATGAGCGAGGCCCTAGGCGAATGGCAAATCCAAATCCCAACAGGTGCATATTTTCTTTTCCTAGCCACGATAGGAGGAGAGAGAACCCAAGTCCTAATGAGTATAGAATGAAGATTGAGATTCCTTCTTTCAGTGAGAATTTTGATATCGAGTCCTTAGACTGGGTTTATGAAGTAGAGTTCTTCGACATGACTTACGTCCCCAAGGAGAAATATGTCAAGTTCGTGGCCTACAAACTCAAGAGCGGAGCGACTGTATGGTGGAACCAATTGCAGATCACACAATATGGTCCAAGAAATTAAGAGACTGTCTCTCAAGTTTGACGATCGAGACCTAGCCGATGGTGCGTACCAAAGCAGGTGAGATCGTTCATCAGGTAACCCTCATCCACAACCTCAACCATAACAAAATCTCCTCGAACGACCACCACCATAGTCACAACCAATTACCATTCACCAACATCCACGACAACCATCTCCACCGCCAAGATGTCCTCCACAAAATTTTCAATATGAGACTATCTTCGATGAGGATGAACTGAACGACACCTTGCTTCAAGAAGACGACTATGAAGATAAGGCTTATGACTGAAGGATGGCCTACGGGCGAGGCCCTAGGCGAATGGCAAATCCAAATCCCAACAGGTGCATATTTTCTTTTCCTAACCACGATAGTAGAGAAAACCCAAATCCTAATGAGTATAGAATGAAGATTGAGATTCCTTCTTTCAGTGAGAATTTTGATATCGAGTCCTTAGACTGGGTTTATGAAGTAGAGTTTTTCGACATGGCTTACGTCCCCAAGGAGAAGTATGTCAAGTTTGTGGCCTACAAACTCAAGAGAGGAGCGACTGCATGGTGGAACCAATTGCAGATCACGAGGAGGCGCCAAGACAAGCCACTTGTGATGATATGAAGACGCATGAAGCAACTTTAATAAGGTAGATTCCTTCTACCCGACTGTCAACAAATTCTTTACAGTTAGTTTGAACATTGCAAACAAGATACAAGGACTATTGCGCGTACACGGAGGAGTTTTATTGCCTCTCATTGCGGTGCGAACTATCCATGACAGATAAACAATAAACGGCCAAGTACATCAGTGGGTTAAAGTACTCCATCCAAGAACGTTGATTCTTCATGACGGTTCTCCGTTGATGAAGCCCACAATAAGGCTATGAAGATTGAGATACTACACAATATAGGGTTCACCTTTCAAGTGTCCAATGTTACTTCAAGAACCATTAGGCGGCGATGAAATTCAGACGAGTTCCACGATGGTTGACCAACCACCTACTCAATAGGCGTTCAAAGCCCCTATGTTGACGCCAACAACAAATCCTGCAGTCGCAACACCAAGCTAGGGATCGACAAGTGTTACAGGTGTAGCGAACCTGAACACAAGTCTAATGAGTACCCAAAGATAAGGCAAGTCAACACGGCGGACAATAAAGATAAAGATGAAGTTCAAATGGAGACTGAGCCAGAAGACTCCAAATTTACCCAAAAACATGGAGATCCTGTAACTGTGTCGTTCAGAAATTACTCTGCAACTAGAAGATCCCTGACACCACACAACGACATCAAATCTTCTACTCAAGGTGTTTAGCTAATGACAAGGTATGAAATCTTATCATCGATAATGGAAGTTGCGAGAATATCATGTTTAGAGCAGGGTTCAAAATCTCGGCCGATCCAGTTTCGATTCGGCCACGTCGGTCTGATTTGTGACATGAGTCAAGCATTTTCAGAGAATTGCTTGACTCGGGGCTGACTCGGCCCCGACTCGAGCGTCTTGGCTGAGAACGCTCGAGTTGGGGCCGAGTTAGCCCGAGTCGAGGATTCTCTGAGCTTGAGAAGGGAAAAACTCACCTAATCTGCGACGTCGCCGATGCCATCGCCTGTGAGGCCGCTCCTGATCGCCTTCGTCGTCGCTTGCGGGGGGAGGTGGAGAGAGAGATCGACGGGGAAAAGAGAGAGGAGAGAGACCGGAAGGGGAGGGGGAGAAAGATTAAAAGAGAGATCGGCAGGGGGTGAGAGGGGGGAGTGAGAGAAATCTGAGAGGGAGGGGGAGAGAGAGATCGGAGGGGCAGACGGGGGAGAGAGAACGTTGGGGGAGAGGGGGAAAGAGAGGGGAGAGTTCCTCATGTGTCTTATATATAATTTTGGTGTTCTCATGTTTACCCTCAAATCACCCTATTTTTTAATTTTACCCCCTCGAATCATCATATTTCTCAAATTATCTCTCAAAACAAACTTATTTTGGACATGTGTAAAAAAATTAATGTCTACATTTTTTAAGATTTATCGTGATTTTTCAGAATTTTTTGAGCTTTATTTGTAGTATTTTATGCGTATCATCCGAGTCCATTTCGTGACGCCGAGATCGTGTGAAACGGTGCCCTCCGAGTCGACGGCTGAGATCGCGACTTTGAACTATGGTTTAGAGCACTTGTAGAATCATTTGAAGCTTGAGATGAAGCCACATCATCATCCATATGATATTGGGTGGATCAAGAAAGGTCCCAATATCATGTAACAGATCTATATTATGTTCTTATTTCCATTAGCAAATTCTATCAAGATTTCGTTAATTGTAATGTTGTCGATATAGACAAATGTCATATCCTTTTGGGAAGGCCGTGGCAACACGATGTTGACGCTACTCACCAAGATAAATAGAATATATACATTCACTTGGGACGGCAAAAGAGTTGCCATGAATTTACTCCAAATTTGACTTAAAAAAGGTGGCTAAACTCATATTCTTATGCATCTATATGCAATCAAGCGGATCAAACTCGAGGACGAGTTCTTTTGAGGAGGGAGGGATTGACGTAGGAAGGCTGAACAAGAAGACCGGGTTCAACAGAAGACCAAACACAGATCTCGGTCGATTGAGAAATCAAGCTGAAAGCATGACCGCTCGGTCGACTGACTGACATTAGAGCAGAGAACAAAGGAAGCCAATCACCCAATCGATTGAACAAGAGACAGATTAAAGACCAGAGGGTTCAATCTCTTAGTCGGTCGACTGCTCGGTCGACCGGCATTGCAGAAAAGACCCAGCGGTTAATACATACGAATATCAGCCCAAATCTGAGTTTATTTAGGATTTTATTTTTGGGTCCAAATTGAACTCCGATTGACTTATCTTTCTTTATTTTAAATTTAGATGATCTAAATAGATTAGGTCTTTTTTTGTAAGCATATAAAAGGTCCTTGTATCTTTTGTATTTATTATTACTTTTTGATCAATAAACTTTGAGTTTCCTCATATATTGCTCATGAATTTGAGTTGCTACCCTTTACTCGTGGATTCGAGTAAGACCCCTACCTGAAGGCTTCTTCGGGGTTCGTTAGCACTAGAATAAAATCTAACCGGCGTTGGCTTCCCCGCTCCACGTCAATTGTTGACGATGCGACGAGCACTGGACGCCAGTAGGGGCGTCGGAGGATGAAGTTGGCAAAATTGTCAGAGGGAGGTGGAGGCGGCGTAGAGATGGCGGGATGACTGGGGTTAGGGTTATGGTTGTTTAAAGGAGGCGGGAGGAATAAGGAGAAACAATAATGACTTTGTGATTTTTTTATTGTGATGTTTTTTTTTAAAACTAAGAGAAAAGGAGGGTGAGAAGGATCTAGGATTTTGTAGAGGAGGTGGATAGGGTTTTGTAGAGGAGGACAGATCAAGACCAGAGAGTTCAATCTCTTAGTCGGTCGACTGCTCGGTCGACCGGCATTGCAAAAAAGACCTAGCGGTTGATACAGACGAATATTAGCCCAAATCTGAGTTTATTTAGGATTTTATTTTTGGGTCTAAATTGAACTCCGATTGAGTTATCTTTCTTTATTTTAAATTTAGATTTTCTAAATAGATTAGGTCTTTTTTTGTAAGCACATAAAAGGCCCTTGTATCCTTTGTATTTATTATTACTTTTTGATCAATAAACTTTGAGTTTCATCATATATTGCTAATGAATTCGAGTTGCTACCCTTTGCTCGTGGATTTGAGCCCTACCTGAAGGCTTCTTCTGGGCTCGTTAACGCTAGAACGAAATCTAACCGGCCCGCTCGGCGTCAATTGTTGACGATGCGACGAGCTCTGGACCAATGGGGGCGCGGAGGATGAAGTTGGCAAAATCGTCAGAGGGAGGTGGAGGCGGCGTAGAGATGGCGGGATGACTGGGGTTAGGGTTATGGTTGTTGAAAGGAGGTGGGAGGAATAAGGAGAAACAACAATGACTTTTGTGATTTTTTTTATTTTGATGTTTTTTTAAAACTAAAGAACAGAAAAGGAGGGTGAGAAGGAATTTTGTAGAGGACGTGGCTAGGGTTTTGTAGAGGACGTGGCTAGGGTTTTGTAAGGAAGAAAGAGCCGAAATTTTAGTTATGATACCAACTTGATACAAAACTAAATAAGAGAAGAGGGGAAGAGGGAAAAAGAATTATTAGTGTTTGTAGAAAAAATATATAAGGGGATAAAGATTAATTTCCCAGCACACCACTATGTAAGAGATCCAATTTGAAAAGCACCCCAGCATGCTAATTTAGGTTTCATTAATTCAAATGATCGTAGTCTAAATAAACAACTACAAGTCTCAGCCTTTTATAGACCCATATAAAGATAACTTCCCCATCATAACCGATGTGGGACTAAAAACAACTAAATAAAACAAAACAACTAAAAAATTCTACTAGAGTAATCTCTATCAGTATGTTTATGGTATTTAATCTTATGTCTTACGCTTGATATTAATGAATTATTAGTATGTTTAGTTAATGATGTTATGGGCTAAAGAGCATTGAAGATCACATTCAGTTGTGACTTCATCATATTTTTTCATTTTCTGTGTCATTTGCTTTTCAGCATTATTATTCTTCCTATGTGATGCACCGAAATATGCACCATAGTTTCTATTTTGAAGTTTTATTGTGTCTCCTTTATCTTGCTTTTACCTATTAAATTTGTAAGGTATGTATTTCAAGAGCAATCTAAGTTCCTCAGATGGTTTTAAAATTCTTTTGAAACTTTATAGATGATGTTCTTTTCTTTTTTGTCTTCTTTTTAAATATGAATCTTTTTTTTTTTAAGAAAAAAAAGGATGGGATCTAATACAGATCCCAGCTTGCTTTTAGTTGGATACATAGTATAGGATTACACCCGCAACATTAAGGCATAATCCAAAAGACAACCTGACTAGTAAAGCGTCAGAGTCAAAATATGTACACACCACGACTTTGATTGCAACTTGAATTACAGCCCACACAACTATTCAAGAATAATCACTTCCACCCTCTCCCTTCACTGGGGTTGAGCAGGTGTCTCCAAAGCTCCTCCTCTCTCAACAACATCAACAGCAGCCTCAACATTCAGAACTTCCCCATAACCTCTGCTTGTGCTTCTTCTCCATCTCCTCACACGCTGAGAATAGCCTGCTCACTGGATGGTTCAGTAGCTTGCCTATTGCTTATAGCCTTTTGTCCAACAACTCCTTTTGGGCCTTTGCACCTCACAAAAGTTTCACTTTTTGGAAGATATTCTCCAATCAAAATGCCAAAGAGTGCACAGATGCAAGAATCCTTCTGTTAGTTTTGGATTTTGAAGAAAAATAGGAGAATTCCTCTCATGCCACACCAACCAAATAATAGCCAGGTCGGTCCCATTCTAACCTAACTGACTGAGAAATATGTAACTGCCACCATTCTGACCACAAATCACCCATATCCATAGGTAAACAATGTACATGTAATTCTTGCTGGATCTCCTCCCAGAGAAATGAAGGTAAAGGGCAAGTGAGAAACAAATGAGAGTTAGATTCACCATGACTATTACACAAAGAACAAACCATATTTTGCTGAATACCTTTATGCATCAGTGCATCATGAATATTGAGCTTCCCTGAACCGCTGACCACACCAGAATTCTAATTTTTAAAGGAGCATGAGTAGTCCGAATATCAACTAGCTGTGACTTGATTCCTCCACAGTTCAGGAAAGCATAGAAAGTTTCAACAGAAAATTGGGAATTAGGCTCTAGTAACCAGACTTTTGAATCACACTCTCCACTAAACTTGAGATAGGAGGTTAAGTACTCGTATAAAACTATCAACCAAGTTCCCAGTCAAGTTCCTCCTAAATTCAAACAGTGATCTATACTGGAGAATACTCTCACTTCTATTTTCAAGTAATTCAAAGAGTTACTGAAACTCATAAGCCAACTTTATGTCTGTACACCATTAGTCGCACCAAAAAGAACTATTCTGGCCATTACTTACTCCTTGAACATAGTTGAAAGGACTCAAAGTTTTTAACAACTCCTAATGAGAACAATTATTCAAATCCATCTTCCCAAATGTGTTTCTCTTTATAATAAAGGAAATTGACAAGTTCACTCCAAAAAGAGTCGGTGAGTTTAAAAATTTCCATAACCATTTGAAGAGCATTCATTAAATTGAGATTCAACACTTCTATCCCTCCATTTTTTTAGTTTTACGAAAAGTCTCCCAATTCACCAAGCATGCATATGAAGCTACATCAGTCTGTCCTTCCACAGAAAGCTTCTTCTCATTTTTATCAATCTAGCAATGACCCACTTAGGTAGGAGAAAGAAGGACATAAGATACATGGGTATCAACACTAAATTCACTAATATCAGTCTGCCTCCTCTTTGACAAAGTTGATAGAAGATTGGTGGGATTTTTAAATATGAATCTTGTAACTGAAGATTTTAATTGATTACTCATTTGATGGGGCCTCGTGGTTCCTTACCAGACTTCCTGATGAGTAATCATGGTTTAAAATATCTGCATCTGTATCGGCCAATAGTTAGTATCTGTTACTTTTGGAAAGTCTCTCTCCAAAAGATGCCTTGAGAAGAGAGGACCCAGGAGCTAATATGAAGTCGAAGTCAAGGAGGGGCCTGAACAGCCGATGTGAGACTATTATCAACAGCCCCCCATTATCCCACAGTGGAATGAACTTCACTTGGGGTGATTCAGGGGTAGGAGCAAGCACAACGGGTGGGGGTTCTCGAACCATGCTCCGATACCATGTTCCTCTGGGAAAGTCTCTCTCCAAAAGACGCCTTGATAAGAGAGGACCCAGGAACTAATATAAAGTCAAGGAGCCCCCCGCGGCTAACAACCGATGTGGGACTAGTCTCAACAATACCAATATCGTCAATATCGTCTGTTAATATTGGCTAATATAATCTATGTTATAGGGTTGTTATATCATTTCAGGCACCTGAAAACTAATATGATATTGATGATAAATATTGGAATTGACCGATATTTGAAACAAGAGTGATATATTAGAAAGCCAAAATTAAAATAGTAACACAAGAACAGAAAGAGGGGGTAAGAAAAGGCAAGAAGAGATAGGGATCCTCACTTGCCTTCTATTGTGTTTAACTATATACTAGCAGCAGGAAAGCCGAGAACAACAAAATTTTCTGTACTACAATAAAGAATTCCAAATCTTTCTTCCAAACCATCTTTCTTTCATGACATAAAGATATGTAATGTCACTACACTGTGCTAGAAAAGAACTTTCAAGACATATATGAGTTAACAGTTACTAGAACTTATAACGGAAATAGTGTCACATTCAGAAAGTGAGCTTGAGTGTGATCATGAAGGTTGCAAATGTAATTGAAGAGAGTGCTCTTAATAGAGGTGAAAAAAGAAAAAATATTCATCTATTGGATAGCCATCAATTGGAGACTTGGAATAGGTTTGTTATTTTCATTGGGATGACTTGTGCAGAATGATTCTCAAGGCTAACATGTTGGAAAAAAGCTGATGATTGTTGTTCTTGTCCCTTTTTTACCTTTACCTATTCTATTTTAGTCCTCAAAAGTTATTGTTCTTTCCTCTCTATTTGTTGCTTTATTTTAATTTTTTTTTTTGTACTTTTTCATGGTGTGACAAATAACTTTGTTCTGTGCGTATATGTGTGGTGGCTGTACATTCATGGGTTCGAAGGATCTGCTTTTAATTTTTTGGAACATAATATGTGTCACTTGTATTCTGTGTACACACCACGACTTTGATTACAACTTGAATTACAACCCACACAACTATTCGAGAATAATCACTTCCACCCTCTCCCTTGACTGGGGTTGAGCAGGTGTCTCCAAAGCTCCTTGTCTCTCAACAACATCAACCGCAGCCTCAACATTCACAAATTCCCCATAACCTGCTTGTGCTTCTTTTCCATCTCCTCATACGCTGAGAATAGACTGCTCAGTGGTTCAGTAGCTTACCTATTGCTTATAGCCTTTTGTCCAGCAACTTCTTTTGGGCCTTTGCACCTCGCAAAAGTTTTCCCTTTTTGGAAGATATTCTCCAACCAAAATGACAAAGAGTGCATAGATGCAAGAATCCTTCTGTTAGTTTTGGATTTTTGAAGAAAAATACGAGAATTCCTCTTATGCCACACCAACCAAATAATAGTCGGGCCGGTCCCATTCTAACCTCACTGACTGAGAAATATGTAACTGCCACCATTCTGACCACAAAATCACCCATATCCATACGCAAACAATGTACATGTAATTCTTCCTGAATCTCCTCCCAGAGAAATGAAGGTAAAGGGCAAGCGAGAAACAAATGAGAGTTAGATTCACCCTGACTATTACACAAAGAACAAACCATATTTTGCTGAATACCTTTATGCATCAATACATCAGGAGTATTGAGCTCCCCTGAACCTCTAACCACACCAGAATTCTAATTTTTAGAGGAGCATGAGTAGTCCAAATATCAGCTAGCTGTGACTTGATTCCGCCACAGTTCAGGAAAGCATAAAAAGTTTCAACAGAAAATTGGGAATTAGGCTCTAGTAACCAGGCTTTTGAATCACACTCTTCACTAAACTCAACTTGAGATAGGAGGTTAAGTACTCGTATAAACTATCAACCAAGTTCCCAGTCAGGTTCCTCCTAAATTCAAACTGCCACCCACCCTCTCTCTGATCTATACTGGAGAATGCTCCACTTCTATTTTCAAGTAATTCAAAGAGCTACTGAAACTCATAAGCCAACTTTACGTCTGTACACCATTTTGTCCCACCAAAAAGAACTATTCTGGCCATTACTTACTCCTTGAACATAGTTGAAAGGACTCAAAGTTTTTAACAACTCCTAATGAGAACAATTATTCAAATTTGCTCCATCTTCCCAAATGTGTTTCTCTTTATAATAAAGGAAATTAACAAGTTCACTGCAAAAAAGAGTCGGTGAGTTTAAAAATTTCCATAACCATTTGAAGAGCATTCATTAAATTGAGATTCAACACTTCTATCCCTCCATTTTTTTTAGTTTTACAAAAGTTTCCCAATTCACCAAGCATGCATATGAAGCTACATCAGTCTGTCCTTCCACAGAAAGCTTTTTCTCATTTTATCCAATCTAGCAATGACCCACTTAGGTAGGAGAAAGAAAGACATAGGATACATGGGTAGAGTTGTCAACACTAAATTCACTAATATCAGTCTGCCTTTTCTTTGAGAAAGTCGATAGTAGATTGGTGGGATTTTTAAATATGAATCTTGTAACAGAAGATTTTAATTGATTACTAATTATTTGATGGGTCCTTGTGGTTCCTTACCAGACTTCCTAACGAGTAATCATGGTTTAAAATCTCTGCATCTGTATCGGCCAATAGTTAGTATCTGTTACTTTTGGAAAGTCTCTCTCCAAAAGATGCCTTGAGAAGAGAGGACCCAGGAACTAATGTGAAGTCGAAGTCGACCCCCCTGGACAGCCGATGTGAGACTATTCTCAAAAGCTCCCGTAGTCCCATAGTGGAATGAACTTCACTTGAGGTGACTCAGGAGTAGGAGTAAGCACAACAGGTGGGGGTGCATGAACCATGCTTTGATACCATGTTATTCTGAGAAAGTCTCTCTCCAAAAGACGCCTTGAGAAGAGAGGACCCAGGAACTAATATAAGTTAAGGAGGCCCCCGAACAACCAATGTGGGACTATTCTCAACAGTATCAATATTGTCAATATCGCATGTTAATATTGGCTGATATGATCTATGTTATAGGATTGTTATATCGTTTCAGGTACCTGAAAACTAATATGATATTGATGATAAATATTGGAATTGACCGATATTTGAAACATGCATGATATATTAGAAAACCAAAATTAAATTAGTAACACAAGAATAGAAAGAGGGGGTGAGAAAAGGCAAGAAGAGATAGGGTCCTCACTGGCCTTCAATTGTCATTTACTATATACTAGCAGCAGGAAAGCCGGGAACAACTAAATTTTCTGTACGACAATAAAGAATTCCAAATCTTTCTTCCAAACCATCTTTCTTTCATGACATAAAGATATGTAATGTCACTATACTATGCTAGAAAAGAACTTTCAAGACATATATAAGTTAACAGTTACTAGAACTTATGAAGGAAATATAGCCACATTCTAAGAAAGTGAGCTTGAGTGTGATCATGAAGGTTGCAAATGTAATTGAAGAGAGTGCTCTTAATAGAGGTGAATAAAGAAAAAAAATTCATCTATTGGATAGCCATCAATTGGAGACTTGGAGTAGGTTTGTTATTTTCATCGGGATGACTTGTGCAGAATGATTCTCAAGGCTAACATGTTGGAAAAAGCTGATGATTGTTGTTCTTGTCCCTTTTTTTACCTTTATCTATTCTATTTTAGTCCTAAAAGTTATTGTTCTTTACTCTCTATTTGTTGCTTGATTTTAATTTTTTTTGGGTACTTTTTCCATGGTGTGACAAATAACTTTGTTCTGTGCGTATATGTGTACATTCATGGGTTTGAAGGATCTGCTTTTAATTTGTTGGAACATAATATGTGTCACTTGTATTCTTGGTCCATTTAGAAGTGATTGCAGCTAAGGCGCTTATGTTCATTTATTATTTTAGTAGTCTCTATAATCCACTTAATGCACTATGTAATCAATGTGTTTTATTGTGCTTGCAGCTGCTGATATAATACTGTGGCGGAACAAACAGATGTCAGGGGGCATTGTGGCTGCTGTGACTATTGTCTGGCTTCTCTTTGAATGGATGGGCTATCACCTACTCACTTTTATATGTCATGCTCTTATACTTGTATTGGTAATATTATTTCTCTGGTCCAATGCAGCATCCTTTGTCAACAGGTAAGAACTAATGAGTTTTCACTTTCTACTTTTGTGTTTGTTCTACAAACTGGCTTTCTAGTACTGTTTTCTTTTGTAGTAACAATCTCTAGAGTTAGGCTAATGAATTTTTTTCTTCTTCTGCTGTGTATACCTCCTTGTCATTGTTCTGGTTTTGTCCACATCCTATGTGATTTTCTGTTGGAATGATATCATCTCGTGCTACTTCGAGGCTGCTATTAACTTATCATAATTATTCTGTACCAGCTTCCTCATGTTTTTTTCTGCTCATAACTTATCATAATTATTCTGTAAATGAATGATTGGATCGACAGAATCTTTAATCCATGCTATAGATATAGATCTTTTGTCCACAAAAATATTCTAAATCTCAGGTGGCAGCGGGCATTTAGATAAAGTGATTAATGGGTAGGATCCAGGTCTCCGTGAAGAAGACCTGACTGAGACCCATGTCTAAATTTTAAACTTGTGTTAAAGTAAGGTCCAGACTGTTTGTCTCTGCTTTCTAGTGGTATCGAGACATGAATATACCTTGCAGATGGGCCTAAATCTATTCCCGAGAATGCATTTTGTATTTATTGCAAATCAGTAATTGCTGTTATTTGGTTCTGTAGGCATAGACATTAGTCTTGTGCGAAAATTATTTCTTAAGCCAAGTCTTTGTACAATCTTTTCTTCAATATTATTTCCTGTGTTTTTATGGAACTTTGTAACAAAATATTGAGATTGATATCTATCTAAAGATTAGAAATTTGCTTTCAACTAATTGCTCAGAAATTAGTTGTGGTTGGGAAGGATTGATTATTTAGTTATGACTTTGTATCCATTCTGCAGTTTAGAGAGCTGCATTTGGACCATTTTGGTTTCTGGACATGGCATTGTCTTACACGGGAACAACTTCTGTTTGATATTGTCTCTTAATTATAAGCTATGTTGCAAAGGAACATCTATTGTGAATCCTTGCCCGCATTGGATACCAGATATATGACATTTTCTTGCCATGTCATTGCTGTTTCACATAATACTTTTTGGATGTGTTGTCTTCTTTCTATGTTGATGTTTTTCATGTCACAGTGAGGAATTAGAAGATGAGGAAGGTCAAGTGTGTACTAGGGATGATAGTAACCGTGCATCTTGCAATTTTCATGCTTCCTTATCTGCTTAAATTTTGGTAGCCAGGGCTGCTTTCAAAGTACAATGATATGAGCAGTAGATTTCTACATTTCATCCAGAAAGGCCAGCTTATCAATAACTTAGTTTTAGAATGACATCTTGAGTTTTTCCTTGTTGCTGAGTACAGATCTTCCTATGAATGACAGTCCTATTGACTTTGTGAAATTTATGAAAACAGGTCTCCGCCAAAATTTCCAGAAGTTATCTTGCCTGAGGATCTGTTTCTAAGTATAGCTCATGCAGTAAGACATGAAATCAATGAAGCTTTTATAACCTTCCGTTATATTGCTTCAGGAAAAGATTTGAAGAAATTTCTGATGGTAAAATCTCTCATCTGTTTGGAGTTCGTTTTTATCTACCGTTTTCATTATCTGAGCAGCTGAGTTTGAATATGCAGGTAATCAGCAGCTTGTGGGTTATTTCTGTGATTGGTGGTTGGTTTAATTTCTTGACTCTTTGCTATCTTGGTTAGTTCTCTCTCTCAATGATATTACATCAATTCTTGGTTATTTTGGATTTTATGATCATAGAATAGGTGTAACTCATCTATGCTAGATGTAACTTTGGGCTTGAAAAGAACTTGCCTTTGCAGTTATACATATTAAGTTATCAAAGATGGGTGATTATTATTTGAGGACCAAACACATTACTGATGCAGATAAATTGATGATGTATTCAATTTTCTGCATGAATGACTAAACTAACATAAATAGTACTTGTTCCTTCTGTTACTTGTAAACTGAACTATCACATTGGTTCTGTATTTTTTGTTTACCCCGCTCAAAGAAAGAAGAAATTCATGGGAACTTTTGTATGAAAAAATGTACCATTTTAGACAATTTTGCTTGAAGAACTTTAGGTTTGATAGAAGAGAGAGAACTGCAGTGTATTTCCAATAAAAAGATTGTTCAATATCGTTTTTTTCCTTCTCTCGTTTAACCACTGGGTCTTTACAGTTCAAATGGGGATTGTTTATCCTCTCTGTTTTTTTTTCCCCTTCTCTCAATTAATCACTGGACTCTTTACGATAGGGGACTGTTTTGACTTTTCTCCTTGTCATTGTAGTTTTTCTTGCCGTGTATACTCTGCCCGTGCTTTATGAGAAGTACGAGGATCAGGTCGACGATGTTGCTGCGAAGGCGATGGTTCAAGTGGATAAGAAATATGCAGTGTTGAATGCGAAGATCTTGCAGAAAATCCCTCGAGGCCCATTCACAGATAAGAAGCAGCACTGAGTGGTTGCTTGTTCTCAAAGCTTGTAGTTTCCAAAAATATAGCTTTTGCTGATAAAGAGCTCTCTAGGGAGGAAGGATATGAATTGTGTTTTGATTTGTAGGTAATACCTAGTGAGTGTGACTATACGTATATCATGAACCTGCTGGTAATAGAAATGCCTATGCCACTACTATTTCTAGTGGTTTGAAAGCTGTCAATAGTATTTGAATCTCTTTTATGGCTTGGTTTCTTGTGATTTGTCAATTGTTTCTCTTCAGTTCTTTTACATCAATTCATGCACGGTGGTTCCGCACTGTTTTCTCATGTCTCTCTACTATTATATTCACGGTCTTTTTATAATCAATCATGATTTTTGATTGAAATTCTAATTTGATCGTGACTCATCTTTATGTCTGTGTCAAATTCAGATTAAATTTTATCCATTTATTTATAAACGTAGCCATGCATTTACATCCCAGCTCAAAAAGAGAAATCTGAAAATAAAAAATAGAATTTATTAATAGAGAAATAAAGATACTTTTCTTTTTCATATTTTTTTTACTCTCTCTGCCAATCGTCTCTATTTCAAAAAGAAAGTAAAATAAAAAATATTACAATTCCATCTCATGAAAGGCTTGAAATAATAAAAAAGAGAGTAAATATGAATCTTATCCCAAATAAGAGATGAAAGTTTTTTTTTTCCCATCAAAGATTAGAATTCCTTAGAATTAGAGTAAAAATCAAGATACTCATCTCTTTTTGTGATTTCATATCTAAAATCTCTCTTTATGCGTGTAGTTTGAGAAGGAAATAGCATTCAGATTCAAAATGAGGCCCTTCAAATAGCCGGAGTTGATTTTCACTATTAAGAGTACTTAAAAATATAAAATCAAGTGTTTTGAATATGTTTTGCTTATTTATCAAGTAGGCGTAAAATAAACAGCCGAAATAGTTAGTTGATTAGTTTAACATTGTAGAATATTTGAAACCTAACAAAAATTAGTGTGAGGGTTTTTAAATGTTTATATCATGATTAAATGGTCGGATCGAGAAATTGTATGTATAAAGTTTTAGATTTAAGTAATATGCTGATTTTGGTTGTTTATTTTGTATCTGCATGATGCATGGATAAGAAAAATACAAAACACTTATTTTTTATTTTTAATTACTTTAAATAATGTAAATTAACTTCAATGCAATGGATCTTTTATTTGTCATAGCATTGAATTTGAGTGGGATGAATTCATGCTCAAATCCTTTCGGAAGTAGTCAAGTCTTTAGTAATCTTTAATTTGATACGAAAACTATATAAAATTGGGGGCATTTTGCTACACCCCCTATATCAAACTGTAATTAGAAAAAACTAAGCTTTGAAGTAAGGATGTGTGCTCACATGTCAAGCGCTGAAGCGCTCATCAATGGTGAAAGACGAAAATGCTCCTAAGTAATCGCTTCAAAAAAGCAGACTGCTTTGAAAATGTCCTATTCTGCGCACTGCAACGATGATCACAATCCTCACAAAATGATCACAATATAGAGGATTGCGATTATCATCGCAGTTCTCATAAAATGCCTTATTTCTGAGGATTGCGATAATGATCGTAGTCCTCAAAAAATGATCGCAACCCTATTTCTAAAGATTGCGATCATGATCGCAGTTCTTACAAAAATATCATGTTTTTGAGTTTCAAATTGATTGCAATCATGATCACAGTCCTCTTTATTAGGACTTCGATCATGACCACAATGGTCACAATCCTCACAAAATGCCAAATTTTTGAGATTTTGTGAGGACTGTGATCATTTTAGTCCTCACAACATGCCGTATTTCTTAGTCAGTCCTCATAGAATTCATCACGAGCACAAACAAAATGAGATCTATAAAATAGTCAATCTCAAAAAAATTTCCAAGTTGAGGGGTGAGCAATATCAGGTGCAATGTGGAAAGGTAAAATAGAAAATGAAAATATATAATTAAGTGGTTGGGAGGAATCTGTTTTGCTAACGTGGATGAGGCCGTATTGAATCAAATTATGACGTTGAGTTTTTTTTCTAATTATGAAGTAAAGTAGGTGGCTGTAGTTAAATATTCTATTGAATTATTTATTCAAAAATATAATTATCTATTAACATAAGATGTGTCTAATTTCAAAAAAAAAAGATAATATATTTTAATATGAATAAAATACTATTTAATGCAAATAAAGAATAGAGCAAAAGAGAAAAGAAGAAAAGATCCTTAAAAAAGAAAACAAAACAATTTGAGAAACAAAAAAATGAATTGAGCAATAAAAAATAAAAACATATGAAAGGAAAATAAAAACCTAAAAAGAAAAGAAAATATAGAAAAATTAAGTAAAAAAAGAATAAATAAATAAAAGTTAAGAAACAAAGAAAAGAAATTGAAAAAGTAGAATAATATATTCAAAAAATTAAAAAAGAAAGAATTATAAATAAAACAAAAGAAATAAAAATTGAAGCAAAAAGAAATAATCAAAAAGAAAAAAAAAAAGAAAAACATATATAAAGTAGAATTGGTTTTTAATTATGGATTAAAAAAAATAATTAAAACGTAATATAAAAAAGTGAGCCTATAAGGAAATGCAAGAGTAATCAAGAAATAAATGAAAGTAATTTTATGTTACGCCCCGCTTCCCAAAATATCTTGTTACAGTGACGCGACGAGAGTCAGTGACACATATACGTAAGAAAAATAACTCATGTATACGCGCTAAGTCTCAGGACATGAAAATAAATACACTATACATAAAAATCTCAGCTTAAATAAGTATAAGAATACGTGCAAAGGGGTTAGTGATCATGATAAAAAAGAAATCAAGAAAAAGTAAAAAAAAAAAACAGAGGCAAAATAATAAAGATACATACGAATATTAGTTTCCTACTAATATCCCGTAAAATATTAGGTACCACAAAAATTTCTGAGCTCCAACCTGAGGAAGCAGCCTCAGGGTCGCTAGAAAGCGATCTAGTGAGTGGTAAAATGATGAAAGCAGTAATATAAATACTATAATATTATTACAATCACGATAACATATAATTCGTGTCTATATAAGAATGATACAATATATTTATATTTACAATCAATATATATTACAACAATTGTATATGCACTATAACATTATTAATACCTAACATGTTACAATAGTGTCACCTCTTCAATATTATACAATACATGTTTAAGACAATATCTATGTCAATTGGGAAAAGTTTTTATATATATCAAGAATCTATTATTTTATATTTATTGTTAAAACTAATAGTAGCAGTAGAAATAATCAAGCCAGTGTTTGTAGTGCACAAGAACAATGTGTCTATATATAATACGTGGAATGCAGAGATACATGCAACATGGTGGTTGACAAGAAATCAAAAAGAACAACAAGTATAAACAGACAATAATATACATGTATCGATCATTATATTTTATTTACACAGTAATAACAATCAGTATCGCTTAATATTTTAATCAATCTCTTCTAGTGTCTCATATCACTGGCAGTTTATACTGGAGTCCGTACTCCTGCCCGTACTCTGGCCGAACTCATGAACATAGCATAAGGGTACCATTATCCGAACGAGAGAGTGACCAAATAACAAGTGTTCCTATCGTCATCATTGTTTATACTGTTTTATTATGTTAATTGAAAATTCAAGGTCAAGAAGTTCTAATTGGGTGGGTGTATCCTGTGCATGCTCAGGATCACAGCCTTAAACGGTCCCCTTACTACTGAGACCCGGGCCGACCCACTAAGGCGAAACAGGAAACAGGAAGCAGGAAGCTCAATGAGCTATAATAGACAGTAGCCAGCACAACCACGTCCGTTGAAGGGGATTATTATGGATTCATGACATCCACCGATAAGACCTAGTTAACTGTCCAATTTCTTCCAACTCATGTAATATTTATTATATTTAACTACACAGAAACAATATTAATAAAGGGTAACATGATAACATAAGATAGTTAAGATCCATAAGACGTGAAACTCTATAGGTGACCCCACGGGGTTCAAGAGGTAGCCCCCACCACGTTGTGGTGTGGCACTTTGTCCTATGTGGCATTTAGTTCCACACATCTTAGGCCAATTATATCAAGTAATAGGAATGTCCTATCGATATTAGTGATTCAGTAAACAGTCATGTATCAGTATTCAATAAATATTATCAAGTCATGAACTCAGGTGAATCGATGTAAATAACAGTATTTAGTGTAACACCGTATCCGTGTAACAAGTGTACAGAAATATGCAAATACTGTAATCCATGTAAAGTGATATCAGAATATATAATACAGTGTGTAGTGTAAGTCAGGTAACGATGGCCATATCAGGGTAATATCGTAACATGAGCATGCATCAATAAATTATTATTTATTCCAACGATTTCAATATTATTAACATGATCGATATCACATATTAATTATGTACAATTATTTATCTTTAAACTCCTCACAACCATATTAAAATTATTATTTTATTTATTAATCTGAAATTTCTTTAATTACAGTCTAATAATCACTAAATATATATAATAATTTATTTATATGTTATATTAAATCATGAATCATGATTAAATATTATTTTATTGAAAATCATATTTTAAGTGTTTTTACCGTTTACATGATTTATTGGACGATAAATGCAATTTACATGATTTATTAAACAGTAAATACAATTTAATTAATAAATTTATAATTTAACATATTAAAATATAACTTATAAAAAGAAAAAGATTCACATAGTTATCACAGGGATGTAGCTCGTTTTTTTATGATCGCAAGGCTCGAGAATCATCCAAATCGAACTCTGGATGGTCAATATATCGTCCGAACACTGAAATCAATATAAATAGGTTAGATTTGTAATTTAGAAATGTAGAAACTTTGTTTAGCAAGGGTTTTGTGAAATTTTACCCTTACAATGGAACGAGTTTGGGTTGCTATTGGATTCAGATCCAAAACTCAAACCCAATAGACTTAAATGAATATGGGTTTTGGGTTAATGGGTTTTGGGTCTAACACAAGAGAGAGAAAGAGAGAGAGAATGAGAGAGAAGAGATGGGAGAAGTGAAAATACACCTAGAAGGGAGGTGAATAGGTGTACCAGCTAATCTAATGATAATGATGCGGAATTAAAACTATTTATGCAAACTAAAACTATTAAGCTAACACACAAAGTATAACACAAGAGTGTAACCGAATTCCGGTGAAGGGCTCTGAACTATCTCCTCAGGATTCCTCTACATTAAGAGTTGAGGTGCCACTATGGCTCTCTTGGTTGAATACAAGTGCGAGCAGACAATCCCAAGCATGTATCAATTGAGTACAAGGAAATATCAAGCAAGTAATATGAACAATAAGAGCATGCAAGATATAAAACACAAGTGTGAGATATAGATGAGCAATCGCAAACACGGGAGAATTGTTTCGAGGTTCGAGCACCCTTGCTCTACATCTCCGCCTTCAACACTATGAAGGATTTTCACAAAAATCGATGCTACTAGATCACTGCGCAACACCTACAACGAGTTCACACTAGAACTCCGGACTCGCAAGTCCCTCACTTATTCCCGCAAGAACAACATACGTAAGCACACTAGCTTGCCGAGGCCGCACCTCTAAACCGAGCTCCCACAAGAACTCGAAACAACACGAACCCGCAAGTTCGCCTCCTCAAATACAAAGATGAACACTAGGTGATCTCTACACTTAGATCACCTGAAAACACTCTCACAACAAAGATCCCTAGAGAATTGATATAGTAATGAAAAGCTCAAGTTGGTGTGAGAAAAACAAGACAGAATTGTAGTGAAAAACTCAAGAAATCTCTTTTGAAAAATACTCTTGAAAACTCTCCTTTTGATATGGAAGTAGTAGCCCTAAAACAAGTAGAGAAAACCTCTAAAAGAGATGAAAAAAAACTGGATTTCAAACTCTCCAAAAATCTTATGTAAAATAGCCCAAAACAGCCCCTTTAATAGACTCCCAAAAACTAGCCATTAGGGTCAAACTGCAGGTCAAAATGGCTTGTCGGTCGACCGGCCAACGGTCAAAAATCTGACCGTTGGGGCTGTCGGTCGACCGCCCGGTCGACCGTCTCCTGGGCATGACCTGTCGGTCGACCGCCCGGTCGACCGGGGCCAGATCTAGAGAGCAAAGCTCTCTGGACGGTCGACCGGCCCTCAAGCCAAATGGTCATGCACGTATCTGTGCACATCGGTCGACGCCTGGTCAACTGGCAGAAGGCCTGTTCAGTAAATTATGAGAATAAAAACTTGGTTTATTTAACTTCAATAAAATCCCATAAAATCACTAAAAACCTACAAAAATAAATTCATTGAAATATTTTGAATTACAAATATGTGTGATTAAAAATCAACACATATTACAAACTTTTTGAACCATTTTATAATATAGAAATTTTGCCTTAAAAGATCCGTATTTTTCAAAATCAATCTTCAATTTGAAAAACGATCTTTTCAAAACTTCTCCAAATACAAAAATAAGATATTTTAAACACTTTCGAAGCTTAGTGTGTATGGATATGATCCAATACACATATAATATGAAATATCTATGTTTTTGACAATAAGCTCTAAAATAAGTTTGATAAATACAAAACTTAAACATATGATATAGAAACATCAAATAAGTTTTTCTAAACATTTGAACCAACAATATGTATGGATGAAATCCAAAACACGTATAAGCCATATAAACTTGTTTTGATGAACTCTAATCATGAAACACAATGATGTATTCTTTGAAGCTCAAAATCAAAACGGTATTTTCTAAAACTAAAACTATTCTATGAAAACATATATAGATTTTGTGTGTGAGTGTGTGTGTGAGCTTGAGCAATCCACAACTAATCTATCCTTTACATTTTATCTAAAACACAACATTTTAACACTTACAAACATGACACAAGTCTAAAAAATCTTCTCTTGAAAATCTTCTTTAGAAAATCTTCTTCTCCATCTTGACTTGGTCTAAATCTTGATCCATGAGCTAAACTCCTCTCGAGTACTTGATGCGATCTTGATGCGCGAGCTCTTGAATCAACATGTGCTAACTTTAAAACTTGATTTCGAATCTTTTGTTGAAACTAAACACCTACTAAGATCTTGATCAAATATTTGAAACTATATAAACACAAGATCATTAGTACTATAACTGCATGAGTTAATCATCATCAAAACTAGAGTGATAGGCCTTTGGCCCAACAATCTCCCCCTTTTAATGATGACAAAACTCATGGAGTTATATATTCATGGATTAAAGTTAAGCTTCATAGAAGCTCCCCCTTAGCTTATGCATAGCAATAAACAAATAAATATTCAATGAAAGTACATAACTATTCAAACATATATGCATAAATAGATATAAACATGCATATATAAACTCTCAAAATTCTTCTCCCCCCTTTTGTCAATTCATCAACAAATGAGTGAAGACAAACAAACAATAAAGATGTATAAGCGATATACATTCATGAAGATGAGAGACGTAAAGTTAGCTCCCCCTGCATACATGCATTACATGAAGAATGGATGACTAGACCCTAACCCGCATAAAACATAATATATAATGTATAAACGGAGATGTTAAGCTCCCCCTACACACGTGTACCACATAAAGAAAAGAGGTCAAGCTCCTCAATGTGAGATACACTCAACATGAATCTATATATAGAGAAGATGTTAAGCTCCCCTTATATATAGGCAAAACATATCAACAAATTAAATTTTTTTTTATAATACTTAAAACAAAATCTTGAAATTTCTTAAGTCAACAAAAGAAAATTTTGATACCAATGAAATCAAATAGTAGTTGATAAAAAAAAGTTGGTACCACTTGTAAAATTTTTTTTAAGATATCAATAGTAGACTTTGATACCAATTGAAGGTGAAACATGAAGTATATTTTGATATCAAATAAATACCAATTGAAATCAATGTATAGGCTTGTAAAGATACCAATTAACATTTGGAATAAAATCAAACTTAACATAAATATCATTTGTGCTTTAAGATGTAAAGATATTGTAAAACAAGCACAATCAAATCATATATATGTATGTATGAATTGAAAATACCAATTGAAATTGATACTTCTTGAAATTTGAAGCATACATATATAAGAAAACAAATATGAGTATACAAAATGAAATAACATGAAGATAGTCATTAAGGGTATACAAGACATAGTCGCCCATCCAACCGCCCTTTTAGGGTAGAAGTTTTCAAAAATAAGATTTAAAAATAGTTGTAAATTGAAAACACTACCAAATGAAGAATAAATATCTAGTTCAAATTAATTTTTGAAAAACTAGTTAAAGATCCTTCAAACATGAAACCAAATCATATATATGTCATGAAACATTGCTAAGTACACAAAAATTGTCACTCAAGATCTATAAAGCTCATATAAAGCTTATGAAAATAAAGTCATGAGTAAACAAAAGAAATGTGAGTGCATAATAATCATGTGAATAGCATATTCATGAAAATAATCAATAAAGCTCAAAATATCAAAACATATGAAAATTATACAAATTAATTTTTAATCAAAATTAAACAAACTTCAAAGGTATATGTATGTTCTATCAAAACTAAAAATATACACACATATCCCAAACACAACTGAGTCCATAATAGAATTTGTATGAAGGCAAGTGACTCAAGGGTATACATGTATATTTATTAATTTTAGACAAAAATAACATATACATGAAGCAAAAACATGTACAAAGATAGGGATAACAAGTATAAATGAAAGAATCATCAAAACTAGGTTATTATGTGTACATATAATGAGTACAAATGAGCAATGAAGCACAAACATATAATAATCAAGTGTATCTCACTACTTGTACAAGTATGAACACAAGTTTTAACGAAAATTACATTTAAACAAGTAATCACCAAATGAAGTATAAAACATGATCATTTAACATAATCAAAAACATGCTAAAAATATTTATATGAAAGCATGTAAATAAAAATGGGAGTTAGATATAGTTACCAAAATCAATGAACCAATCTCTAGATCTCCAAACCATGGTGGTACTCCTACCAATCAACCTTGAAGGTGATGCATCAATTTGGTATGTCCATCTAGCTCCAACGCATCCACCTAGCCACCATACCTCTCACGTCATGTGAGAGCTCACACCTACATCAAATACAATTGGTGGAGATTTTGGTACCCATTTCTTTTTGGGTCCACGAGGGTTAGTATCATAAGGAACCCAAAATTTTTTTATTTATAAAATTTACATGATTTAATCTATCAAAGCAAAATCTTGCAAGATGGCCTTTGTGGCCGCAATGTGTACATTTGTACACTCTAGCATGCATATGGGTGGTGTGATTGTGAGTATGAAGTGCATATGTATGCCGTGTAGGATGTGCATGCATGTGTGAAATTTATTTCTTACGAAATATAGATTCTAATTTATTATGGTTAAATGCACATTGGCTCAAAATGGGGCCCAAACAATTAATGTTCTTCTTCATAATGCAAATATCATTATCAATTTTGAAAGAAGAAACATGAAAAACAAAATCCTTATACTTTTTAGAAATATTTTCTTTTTCTTTTAAAACAAATTTTCTTTTCAAAGAGTTTTTCTTCCAAAACAATTTCTTTTCTTTTTCCACCAAATAATTTTATTTTTCAATGAATTGTTTCCTTCACAAATATCATTTAATTTTGAAGATAAGAAATATTCTCCTTTTTCAAAAATTCATTTTCTTTTAAAACACATTCAAATTTATTTTTAAAAGAATTATTTTCTTTTATTAAAGAACTGTTTTCCTTCTTCAACTTGCCATTTTCAATTTTTAATAAATCATACTTTTCAAGAAGTTTTGACAAAAAGATACAAGCTCATTATAAGGCATGTCAATATCTTCTTCTACCTCGAATTCAGAATTTATCTCAAGGGGATCATCCCCTTGGACCATATAGCATATGTTAGAAGCATCACTTTCATCATCCGAGTCGCTCCTCATAGTATTGCTTTTGTTCACTAAGGGAGACTAGTGTGTTTCATACTACAAAAGCCGAATCAAAGGTAGCAAGCCTACATAAATAATCATAAAGCATAAAGGACTTTTGTGTTAGCCTCTAGATGTTTACAATTTAAACAATATGAATCTTTAATAGTGGCAAGATAAACATGAATTTCTAGAGCTTTGAGGTACATGAACATCTTAACTTTCCAAGTTTGGATGTTAAAAATGTCAAACATAGGAGGTGTCATGAAATTCATGAGTGTCTGTTCAAAAATAGTGATTAGCTAAAATGAGGATCTTTAACTCTAGGTTGTTAGATCCAAATCAAGAGCACCAAGCTTTGATACCAATTGAAAATATACCTAGAGGGGGATGAATAGGTATACAAGCTAATCTAATGATAATGATTAGGAATTAAAAACTATTTATACAAACTAAAACTATTAAGCTAACACACAAAGTATAACACAAGAGTGTAGTCGAATTTCTAGTGAAGGGCTCTGGACTATCTCCTCAGGATTCCTCTAGATTAAGAATTAAGGTGCCACTATGGCTCTCTTGGTTGAATAGAAGTGTGAGCAAACAATCCCAAGCATGTATCAATTGAGCATAAGGAAATATCAAGCAAGTAATGTATATGAACAATAAGAGCATGCAAGATATAAAATACAAGTGAGAGAGAGATGAGCAATCGCAAACACGGGAGAATTATTTCGAGGTTCAAACACCCTTGCTCTACGTCCCCGTCTTCAACACTATGAAGGATTTTCACTAAAATCGATCCTACTGGATCACTCGGTGCCGCAACACCTACAACGAGTTCACACTAGAACTCTGGACCCACAAGTCCCTCACTTGTTCCCACAAGAACAACACATATAAGCACACTAGCTTGCCGAGGCCACACCTCTACACCGTACTCGCACAAGAACTCGAAACAACATGAACCCACAAGTTCGTCTCCTCAAATATAAAAATGAATACTTGGTGATTTTTATACTTAGATTACCTAAAACACTCTCACAACAAAGATCTCTAAAGGATTGATATAGCAATAGAAAGCTCAAGTTGGTGTGAGAAAAACAAGATAGAATTGTCGTGAAAAACTCAAGAAATCTCTTTTAAAAAATACTCTTGAAAACTCTCCTATTGATATGGAAGTATTAGCCCTAAAACAAGTGGAGAAAACCTCTAAAAGAGATGAAAAAAATTGGCTTTCAAACTCTTCAAAATTTTTATGAAAAACAACCCAAAACAACCCCTTATATAGACTCCCAAAAACTAGTCGTTGGGGTCAAACTGCAGGTCAAAATGACATGTTGGTCGACTGGCCGGTCGACCAGCCAACGGCCAAAAATCTGACCGTTGGGACTGCTGGTCGACTGCCCGGTCGACTGCCCCCTAGGCATGACCTGCCGGTCGACCGCCCGGTCGACCAGGGCCAGATCTAGAAAGCTTTGCTCTCTGGACGGTCGATCAGGGCCTTAGCGGTCGACCGGCCCTCAAGCCAAATGGTCGTGCATGTATCTGTGCACATCGGTCGACCGCCCGGTCAACCGACTTCTGGCTTGGTCCACCGCCCGGTCGGCCGGCAGAAGGCCTGGTCAGCAAATCATGGGAATAAAAACTTGATTTATTTAACTTCAATAAAATCTCATAAAATCACTAAAAATCTACAAAAATAAGTTCATGAAATACTTTGAATTACAAATATGTGTAATTAAAAATCAATACATATTACAAACTTTTTGAACCATTTTTGTAATATAGAAATTTTGCTTTAAACAAAAATCCGTATTTTTCAAAATCAATCTTCAATTTGAAAAATGATTTTTCCATAACTTCTATAAATATCAAAACAAGATATTTTAAACACTTTTGAAGCTTAGTATGTATGGATATGATCCAATACACATATAATATGAAATATCTATGTTTTTGATAATAAGCTCTAAAATAAGTTTGATAAATACAAAACTTAAACATATGATATAGAAATATCAAATAAGTTTTTCTAATTGAACCAACAATATGTATGGATGAAATTCAAAACACATATAAACTTATTTTGATGAACTCTAATCATGAAACACAAGGATTATACTTTGAAGCTCAAAATCAAAACGGTATTTTCTAAAACTAAAAACTATTATATGAAAACACATATAATTTTGTGTGTGTGTGTGTATATGAGCTTGAGAAATCCACAACTAATCTATCCTTTGTATTTTATCTAAAACACAACATCTTAACACTTACAAACATGATACAAGTCTTAAAAACCTTCTCTTGATAATCTTCTTTAGAAAATCTTCTTCTCCATTTTAACTTGGTCCAAATCTTGATCAATAAGCTAGACTCCTCTCGAGTACTTGATGCGATCTTGATGCACGAGCTCTTGAATCAACACGTGCTAGGTTCAAAACTTGACTTCGAATCTTTTGTTGAAGCTAAACACGTACTTAGATCTTGATCAAATATCTGAAACTATATAAACACAAGAACATTAATACTATAACTACATGAGTTAATCATCATCAAAACTAGAGTGATGGGCCTTTGGGCCAACAAGAAGGTGGCGGCAGCAAGGCTGGGCCTGACCGGCCTGCCGGCGGCGGCGGTGGTCGCCAGCTGCTCCGCTTGGCCGGCGGCCTTGGGGAGAGGGGTAGAGAGAGAGGAAATGAGAAAGGGAAGGAGAGAGGAAGGATAAGAAGAACAGGAAGGGGTGTGGGCTGGTGGTGCAGCCAGGGCTGGGGATGGCCAGCTGGGTTGGGCGGCAGGTAAAGGAGGAGGAGAAGAAGGAGAGGGAAGAAGAAAATAGAAAGAAAAGAGGAAAGAAAGAGAGAATAGGAGAGTGAGAAGAGAAAGATAGGAGAGATAAAGAGAGTAGGGGAACTAGGTGGCCTAAGGTGGCGGTGCGCAGCCTGGCACGTGGCGCGGCATGGCCTTCCGGCGGTGGTTCAGGCCTGAGAAAGAGAGAGAGGATGAGGAGAGATAGATAGAGAGATATCAGAGCCGACCTTAGGGTAGCGGGGGCCCTAAGTGAGATTTCAGATTGGGCCCTTTAAAGATGGTTGACATGTGTAATCTAAGTCAGAGCTTACACTTTTGCTGAAAACTACTCTAAATATTACCCCAAGACATTACTTGAAAGAGAATGAAATATAACTAAGAATTAATAATTTTTTGTTTTTAAGTATGTGAAATTGAGCTTTTTGAATACCACAAAAGATCTCATCGGCATCATATGGTAGCCTTTTATTGATCAGTCCCTCCATGATTATTATTTATTGAAAAGTAAAAGGAATTAAAATGAACTTTTATAAGTAGTTTTTTGGGGCGTCAAACTCCAGGAGCACCTCCGACATATCAAAAAGAATCTCTTTTTTGAACAAAAGTAGAAAATTGATAACAAAAATTCATTATAATATTATTTATATGCCTATTTAATTAAACTGATAACATAAATTTAAGATATACACAAAACTTGGAGAAAAGGGAGATTGGAGAAAAAGGAGACTTATTGGCACGAGAGTAGGCAAGGTGAGCAAGGGAACCAATCTGCAGGGAGATAGTAGGATCTGACACGCGCAAGAATCAAGCCACGAGCTCGATTCCTCGCGTCTTTGGTGACAGAGTTCTGCTTCCGGCAGCCACCAACTCTGTCGGTGCCTCCACCATCTCTCCATTGAACACCCCCAACATCTCTCTTTCTCTGCCCCTAACTGAAATAATAACAAGAAGAGGAGAAAGGGGATACATGAGTAGAAAACTGAAGTGGTGGAAGGTGAAGACTTGGAGAGGAAAGAATGGGCTGTCACCTGTCATGGGGAGTACTTAACAATTACCCATACCTTTCGTCCGCAATTTTGAAATGCCAGTGGAAGAGGAGAACCTTGCTGCCCACCACATGGACAAAAGTGTAAATTAGCTTTGATAGTGACTGTTGTTCTGCACACCACAAGGGTTGTCCCCTTCTTTAGTTATTTTCTTAATTTGTTTTAGGGAGTATCAATTATTTTAAGAGATGAGGAAGATAAAGTAAGCAATCGCAAATACAAGAGGATTGTTTTGAGGTTCGAACCACTTGCTCTAAAACCCACCTTCACCTCGTGAAGGGTTTCCACTATAGTTTGATCCCGCGAGATCACCACTTGACTGTCCCCGGGCATGACCTGCCGGTCGACCGCCCGGTCGACCGGGGCCACATCCAGAGAGCAAAGCTCTATGGTCGGTCGACCGGGGCCTTAGCGGTCGATCGCTCGGTCGACCGGCCCTTAAGCCAAATGGTCGAGCATGTATCTGTGCACATCGGTCGACCGCCCGGTCGACCGGCAGAAGGCCTGGTCAGCAAATCATGTGAATAAAAACTTGGTTTATTTAACTTCAATAAAATCCCATAAAATCACTAAAAATCTACAAAAATAAGTTCATTGAAATACTTTGAATTACAAATATGTGTGATAAAAATCAACACATATTACAAACTTTTTGAACCGTTTTTGTAATATAGTAATTTTGCCTTAAACAAAATCCGTATTTTTCAAAATCAATCTTCAATTTGAAAAATGATTTTTTCAAAACTTCTTAAAATACAAAAGCAAGATATTTTAAACAATTTTGAAGCTTAGTGTGTATGGATATGATCCAATATACATATAATATGAAATATCTATGTATTTGATAATAAGCTCTAAAATTAGTTTTGATAAATACAAAACTTAAACATATGATACAATAACATCAAATAAGTTTTTCTAAACATTTGAACCAACAATATGTATGATAAAATCCAAAACACATATAACTTGTTTTGATGAACTCTAATCATGAAACACAAGGATGTATACTTTGAAGCTCAAAAATAAAATGGTATTTTCTAAAACTAAAAACTATTCTATGAAACACATATAAATTTTGTGTGTGTGTTTATGAGCTTGAGTAATTCACAACTAATCTATCCTTTACATTTTATCTAAAACATAACATCTTAACACTTACAAACATGACACAAGTCTTGAAAACCTTCTCTTGATAATCTTCTTTAGAAAATCTTCTTCTCTATCTTGACTTGATCCAAATCTTGATCCATGAGCTAGACTCCTCTCGAGTACTTGATGCGATCTTGATGCGTGAGCTCTTGAATCAATAAGTGCTAGCTTCAAAACTTGACTTCGAATCTTTTGTTAAAGCTAAACACCTACTAAGATCTTGATTAAATATCTGAAACTATATAAACACAAGGTCATTAGTACTATAACTACATAAGTTAATCATCATCAAATTAGAGTGATGGGCCTTTGGGCCAACAAGAAGGTGGTAGCGGCCAGGTTAGGCCTGGCTGGCCTACTGGCGGCGGCGTGGCCGCCAGCGGCTCCGCTTGGCCGGCAGCCTTAGGGAGAGGGGTAGAGAGAGAGAGGAAATGAGAAAGGGAAGGAGAGAGGAAGGATAAAAGAACAGGAGGGGGCGTGGGCTGGTGGTGCAGCCAAGGCTGGGGATGGTCATTTGGGTTGGGCGGCAGGTAAAGGAGGAGGAGAAGAAGAAGAGGGAAGAAGAAAATAGAGAGAAAAGAGGAAAGAAAGAGAGAATAGGAAAGTGAGAAGAGAAAGAGATGAGAGATAAAGAAAGCAGGGAAACTAGGTGGCCTAGGGTGGCGGCGCGCAGCCTGGAACATGGCGCGGCGTGGCCTGCCGGCGGTGGTTCAGGCCCGAGAAAGAGAGAGGAGAGAGGATGAGGAGAGATAGATAGAGAGATATCAGAGCCGACCTTAGGGTAGCGGGGGCCCTAAGCGAGATTTCAGATTGGGCCCTTTAAAGATGGTTGACATGTGTAATCTAAGTCAGAGCTTATACTTTTGCTGAAAACTACTCTAAATATTACCCCAAGACATTACTTGAAAGAGAATGAAATATAACTGAGAATCAATAATTTTTTGTTTTTAAGTATGTGAAATTGAGCTTTTTGAATAACACAAAAGATCTCATCAACATCATATGGTAGCCTTTTATTGATCATTCCCTCCCTGATTATTATTTATTGAAAAGTAAAAGGAATTAAAATGAACTTTTATAAGTAGTTTTTTGGGGCGTCAAACTCCAGGAGCACCTCCGACATATCAAAAAGAATCTCTTTTTTGAACAAAAGTAGAAAATTGATAACAAAAATTCATTATAATATTAATTATATGCCTATTTAATTAAATTGATAACATAAATTTAAGATACACACAAAACTTGGAGAAAAAGGAGATTGAAGGAAAAGGAGACTTATTGGCAAGAGAGTAGGCAAGGTGAGCAAGAGAACCAGCTGCAGGGAGACAGTAGCTTCAGACACACGCAAGAATCAAGCCACGAGCTCTGTTCCTCACGTCTTTGGTGACAGAGTTCTGCTTCCGGCAGCCACTAGCTCCGCCGGTGCCTCCACCATCTCTCCACTGAACACCCCCAACATCTCTCTTTCTCTGCCCCTAACTGAAATAATAACAAGAAGAGAAGAAAGGGGATACACGAGTAGAAAACTGAAGTGGTGGAAGGTGAAGACTTGGAGAGGAAAGAATGGGCTGTCACCTGTCATGGATGAGTACTTAACAATTACCCATACCTTTTGTCTGCAATTATGAAATGCAAGTGGAAGAGGAGAACCTTGCTGCCCACCACATGGACAAAAGTGTAAATTAGCTTTGATAGTGACTGTTGTTCTGCACACCACAAGGGTTGTCCCCTTCTTTAGTTATTTTCTTAATTTGTTTTTAGGGAGTATCAATTTTTTTAAGAGATGAGGAAGATAGAGTAAATAATTGCAAACACAAGAGGATTATTTCGATGTTCGTACCACTTGCTCTAAAACCCCACCTTCATCTCGTGAAGGGTTCCCACTATAGTTTGATCTCGCGAGATCACCACTTGACTGTCCCCTGGGCATGACCCGCCAGTCGACCGGGGCCAGATCCAGTGAGCAAAGCTCTCTGGACGGTCGACCGGTCGGTCGATTTGGGCCTTAGCGGTCTACCGCTTGGTCGACCAGCCCTCAAGCCAAATGGTCGCGCACGTATCTGTACACATCGATCGACCACCCAGTCGACCGACTTCTGGCTCAGCAAGTCATGGGAATAAAAACTTGGTTTATTTAACTTCAATAAAATCCCATAAAATCACTAAAAATATACAAAAATAAGTTCATTGAAATACTTTGAATTACAAATATGTTTGATTAAAAATCAACATATATTATAATCTTTTTGAACCATTTTTTGTAATATAGAAATTTTGCCTTAAACAAAAATCTGTATTTTTCCAAATCAATCATCAATTTGAAAAATAATTTTTCCAAAACTTCTCCAAATACAAAAATAAGATATTTTAAACACTTTTGAAGCTTAGTGTGTATAGATATGATCCAATGCACATATAATATGAAATATCTATGTTTTTGACAATAAGCTCTAAAATAATTTTTGATAAATACAAAACTTAAACATATGATATAGAAATATCAAATAAGTTTTTCTAAACATTTGAACCAACAATATGTATGGATGAAATTCAAAACACATATAAACTATATAAACTTGTTTTGATGAACTCTAATCATGAAACACAAGGATGTATACTTTGAAGCTCAAAACCAAAACAGTTTTTTCTAAAACTAAAAACTATTCTATGAAAACACATATAAATTTTGTGTGTGTGTATGAGCTTGAGCAATTCACAACTAATGTATCCTTTACATTTTATCTAAAACACAACATTGTAACACTTACAAATATAACACAAGTCTTGAAAACCTTCTCTTGATAATCTTCTTTAGAAAATCTTCTTCTCTATCTTGACTTAGTCCAAATCTTGATCAATGAGCTAGACTCCTCTCGAGTACTTAATGTGATCTTGATGCGCGAGCTCTTGAATCAACACGTGCTACCTTCAAAACTTGACTTCAAATCTTTTGTTGAAGATAAACACCGACTAAGATCTCGATCAAATATCTGAAACTATATAAACACAAGATCATTAGTATTATAACTACATGAGTTAATCATCATCATAACTAGAGTGATGGGCCTTTGTGTAATCACCTAGAGGGGGTGAATAGGTGACTAGCTAATCTAATGGTCAATTAATGCGAAATTAAAAACTATTAATGCAAAATAAATCTTCTTAAGCTAAAAATCAAGTATAACACAAGAGTGTAGCCGGATTCCCCGTGAAGGGCTCTGGACTAACTCCTCAAGATTCCTCTAGATAAGAGTTGAGGTGCCACTTTGGCTCTCTTGGTTGAATACAAGTCTTAGCAAACAATCCCCAAGCATATAACAATTTTAAGCACAATGTATATCAAGCATATAAAGATGAAGATAATAAAAGCATGCAAGATATAAAGACAAGTAAGAGATAGAGAGAGCAATCACAAATACGGGAGAATTGTTTCGAGGTTCGAGCACACTTGCTCTACGTCCCCGCCTTCAACACTTGAAGGATTTCCACTAAAATCGATCCCACCGGATTACTCGGTGCCGCAACACCTACAAGCTCTTTGGACTCTCTAGTCCCTCTCTTGTTCCCGCAAGAACAACACACCGCAAGCCCACTAGCTTGCAGAGGCGGCACCTCTACAATGAGCTCTCACTAGAAATCGAAACACCGCGAACACACAAGTCCGTCTCCTCAAAGCAAAGATGAAGTCTTTGGTGATCACAACACTTTGATCACCAAAAAACAATCTCACAACAACTTTCCTATAAGATGAATATATCAATGAAAAGCTCAAGTGTTTGTGAGAAAACTTGGATTGAATGTGGTGGTGAAAAACTCAAGAAATCACTTTTGAAAACTCTTGATAAACTCTCCTTTTGAATGGAAGTATTTGGCTCAAATACAAGTGGAGAAAACCTCTTAATAGAGTAGGAAAAATTGGTGCAAAAATCCATATAAAATCTTGTTAAAAACAGTCCACGGGTGCCTTCTTTTTATAGGCTAGAAAAACTAGCCGTTGGGGTAAAACTGCAGCCTGGACGGCTGTCGGTCGACCGGCCAATGGTCAGAATTCTGACCATTGAGCCAGCGGTCGACCGGCCCGGTCGACCGTGGCCTGGAACAGAGAGCAGAACTCTTTGTCGGTCGACCGACCCGATCGACCGGGGCTTTCCGAAGAGCAGAGCTCTCTGGAAGGTCGACCGGGTCGGTCGACCGGCCCTCCAACCAGACATGGCGTACACATTTGTGCACGTCGGTCGACCGACTCCTGGCTCGGTTGACCGGCCCGGTCGACCGGCAGAAGCCAGAACAGGGATTATGGGTATTAAAAATTTGGCTTTTTTGACTTAAATAAAATCCCATAAAATCTCTAAAAATCTACAAAAATAGTTTCAGTATAATACTTTGATATACAAACATATTTGAGTAAAATCAAAACATGTTACAAATATTTTGAACTATTTTTTGTAACTTAGAAATTTTGCCTTATAACAAAAACCGTATTTTTCCAAATAGATTTTTTCAAAACTTCTCCAAATACAAAAATAAGATATTTTAAACACTTTTAAAGTATAGAGTGTATGGATATGATCTACTACACATACATGATGAAATATCTATGTTTTTGACAATAAGCACTAAAATATGTTTATAGTTTTTAACCAAAACTATTTTTCCAAAATAAAAACTCTTTTGTATTTTTCAAAATGAAAACTCTTTTTCAAAGTGAAAACTCTTTTATGAAAACACAAATAAATCTTGTGTGTGAGTTTATATGGTATACTTGAGCAATCCACCAACTATTCTATCCTTTACATTTTATCTAAAATAAAATCTTAATAAAAACAAACCTAGACACAAGTCTCCTTTTGAAGTATTCACTTGAAGTCTTCTTCTTCTTCTTGACTTGGTCCAAACTTTGATCCAAAGAGGTAGACTCCTCTTGAGTACTTGATGTGGTCTTGATACATAGGCTCTTGAATCAAACCGAGTTAGCTCTAAAACTTGACTTTAAATCCTTTGTTGAAGCTAAACACCTACTAAGATCTTGATCACAAATCTGAGACTAATTAAACACGAGATCATTAGTACTATAACTACATGAGTTAATCATCATCAAAACTAGAGTGATGGGCCTTTGGGCCAACAATCTCCCCCTTTTTGATGATGACAAAACTCATGGAGTTATATATGCATGGATTAAAGTAAAGCTTCAAAGAAGCTCCCCCTTAACTCATGCATAAAAAAAAACAAATATATATAGCAATGAAGCACATGAAACTAAACAAATGTATATGCATCAATAAGCAGGGTGAGAGAAACATGCATACCAAAAACCTTCTCCCCCTTTTTGTTTAAACTATCAAAATCATTTTCCCATTTTGTAAAACAAAAGATGCATAAACACAATGCATAAACATGCATAAACACAATATATGCAAGAACTCAAATATGCATATATAAACTCAAAATCTTTCTCCCCCTTTTTGTATAAAGTAAGAAAAACATGCATATATACTAAAATACTTCTTCCCTTTTTTGTCAATCATCAACAAAGGGGTTAAAGTAAACACAAAACAATGTTTTTCTCCTTTTTGTCCGAAACAAAAATCAATAAAGGGGTGAAATCAAATCAACCAATAAAGAGATATATGTGATATACATTCATGAAGAGGAAGACGCTAAGTTAACTTCCCTACATACATGCATTACATGAAGAAGGGATGACAAACCCTAATTCACATAACGCATAATATGCAATGCATAAGAAGAGATGTGAAGCTCACCCTACACACGTGTATTGCATAAAAAAGAGTTGTCCAGCTCCTGAATATGAGATACACTCAACATGAATCTATATGTAGAAGAGATGTTAAGCTCCCCTTGCATATAAGCAATACTCAAAATATTTTTAACACAAATTTTTATAATACTAAAACAAATTTTACAATATCATTTGTACATAAACAAAATTTTATGATACCAACTGTAAATAAACAATACAAAATTTGAATTTTCTTAAATTTTGAGATACCAATCAAAATATTTTTAAGAATCTAATAGTAACTAAACAATACAAATTTTGAAAATTTTCTTAAATCAACAAATCAAGATATCACAAGATATAGATACCATATGAAATAGAAAATTTGTGATACCAATTGAAATTAAAAGATTGAAACATTTTTACATTATGATATCAATGAAAGAAATTATTTTGATACCAATTAGATAAAACATATTGATACCAAATGAAATTTATACCCAATTGGAAATTGAAACATATTGATACCAATTGAAATATTATGGATACCAATTAAATTAAATAGATACCAATTAAAGTTTATTGTAAATTATGATATCAATAAAAATACATATTGAAAATAATGCATAAGCTTATTAAAATACCAATTGAGATACCAATTGAAATTCAAGATTTGAATTAAGCTTAGCATAAACATACTTTGTGCTTTAAATATGTAAATATCTTGTCACTCAAGCACAAATAAATCATATATATGTATGAAAAGAGAATACCAATAGAAATTGATATTATATGAAATGAAGCATACACATATAGAAAACAAAATATGAGTATATACAAAAAAATATCAATTGAGATACCAATTGAAAATATGATGTAAATCAAGTATATAACTCATAATAAACCACCCTATTTCATGCACAAGATAAAAGATTTTCAATAAGGCATGCAAGGCATGGTCGCCCATCCGTCCGCCCTTTACAGGATTGGTAGGGGTTTTCAAAAACTAGAGTTTGAAAATATTTTTATTGTGAAAATACTACCAAATGAAGAATAAATAACTAGTTAAAAGTATTTTTGAAAAATTAGTTAAAGATCCTTCAAACATGAAATCAAATCATATATCTATCATGAAACATACTAAATACATAAAGGTTGACACTCGAAATCTATAAGGCTAAAAAATAATCATGAAATAAAGTCATGAATGTTGACACTTAAAAAAGACAAGATTCTTATTGGTCTGAACAATGTCTAAACTTGTTGATATTTACAAAAGACAAGTGACAGACAAGCTGACGACCAGTTTTCACCCATCTCCGAGGGACAAGGAAGCAACTTAGACTCCACTGATCCAGCAAGCAGACAGTGAACCTGAATTATTTCTGAACAGACCTCAGCAGGTCTAAGATGCTAGCACTTAGCATTACACGAGCCCAAAGGGATAGCCTCGCCTAAGAGGCTAAGATCATCCAACTTCGCCTTGAAGCCATTCAAAGCTCCGCCAGGAAGTTAACTTATAGCTTCGCCTAAACTGTTAAAGCGCAACTTCGCAGAGAGAGTTAGCTCCGCCTGAAACCACACGCAATTACGCAGAAAGGGTATGCGGTAGCTTCGCCGCAGACGACATCTAGCTCCGCCGAAGAGCTTTCTTCTGACTTCGCCAGATACTGCCTCCAGCTCCGCTGTGAGTTCAAAGCGGGCATCGCCGCTGTTGGTCTGCTATGGTCAAACTTTGACCAATCAAATCTCCAGATGAGATCAGATCTAATCAGATCAAATCCAATTAAGATCAAATCGGAGATCAAATTTGGCAGTTGATTGCCACAATCTCTTGACTCTTCTTAAACGAGTAAGAAGATCAGGGGAAATCCTCCAACGATATGGAAAGGATCAAAACAGATCAAGAGGATCAACCGACCTGCCATTTCTAGCTTCGCAGAAGCTGATCTTAGCCTCGCAGCAAGGCTACTTTTCAGATTTAAACAGATTTGATTCAATCTGTTTCCATATCTTCAAGGGACGATTATACCCTTGCTCTCCCTTAAATAGCCCACCAGGGGCACATGAAAAAAAAGAGAGAAAAAGGAGGGAGAGAAGACTCCACAAGCAGAGGCTTCTTCATGACGCACCGTGCGCTCTCGAATTCAAAGACTTTATAGAGAATTGCTTCTCTAATCAGGGTGCTGATACCCTAAATACCTTCTTCTCAAGGAATCTCCGGAACCAGGCGAGAAGGAATTCCTAATTGAAGGCAGGTTTTGAGAAGTAGCAAGAGGGTCTACCAACCTTCTATTCTCTGATTCCCCGAACCAGGCGAGAAGGGAATCTCATCGCTCGCATCGTCAAAGGGACAAAGTGGTCGTGCGCTGACCAGACTCCTACGACACACTTCTCCAGAATCTCTGAGGAGATCTACTTGTAATCTTTTTAAGAATACTTGTAATTTAGCTCCTCAAACCCTTTTTACTGTAAGTTTTCCCCTTTGCAAATCAATGGAAAACAAGATGGCGACTCCGCTAGGGATCAAATTCTCCACTGCCGAGAATCAAGTGTCATAATGCGACGAACAGACCTTCGGGTCTAACTCTGAATTCAGAAAAGCCGGTGCAGCCAGAGCCTCTCTGGCTAAATCTTCAAGAAAGTCTCTGCGGAGACAGAAAAGGCTATATGCGAGCCTACTGCGGTTCTCTGGCGCAACAAGGAAGCACGCCCGCAGTCCAAATCCAACACTTTTGAGAACCTGGTCGTTCAATTCGACAAAGGAAGATTTGAAGAAGTCCTCTCTGGGGGTGGCCTAATGCTTCGAGCACGGAAGCATAGGACGGTCTCCACGGTTAAGGTTTCGGAACAGAAACCAGAAGCAGAATTCTGCCAACACCCTCCAGCCTCGCGTGTGGCTAATCAGGTTCCTTGCAAACCTAAGTATCCTCTGCCAAAGCGGATGTGGAGGCCTAACAGAAGTCTCTGGCCGAAGCCTCAGGCGTAGCTACGCCGAAACCGCGCCTCTCTCGCGAAGAAAAAGGCAAGATGCCTCTCTGCTCCAGCAATGCGGCCGACCATGAAGTCACGACGGCAATCATACCGTCGTCCAATTCAAGAGCAACAACGCATTGTGCCAGCCTCGTTCATATGAGCGAAGCTACTGTACCTCAGCGTACTCACCGGGTCCATCCCCTTCGCAGCAGCATAGCGGGTAAAGCACCACAGCGTGCTCCGCTTTCCAGTGCGTCAAGCACTAAGTTCGCGCCTATTGGCGAAGCTAGAACTAAAGCACTATTCAGTGCTAATCCTTTCTGCATGGATAAAAGGAACAAGACATTCTCCTATGCGCTATCCAAAGGAGCTTCTGCACCAGATCGTTTAGGCCATGCTTGGCCTGACTTGCGGGAATTGTCGACAAATGAACAAACCTCTTCTTCCTGTTGTCAACAAGTGGGATGTCAGTTGGTGACAGTTCACTCGGTCCACTGCCGGCTAGCACCAATCTTCGCCACCTTCCCAGGTCGGCGATCAGTTTTTCATCGGCTGTCGGTACAAGCCCCGATAAAGCATCGCAAGAGGAGCATCTCGCGAGATCCATCTCTGCATCCGTCAACATGACCGGAAGAGGACGAAAGTTATGCAGGGGAAGACAAACATCTGACGACACCCCCTATAGCTCCCCAGATCCAGATTACAGCCCAGGTTTAGGAGAAGTCTTGGTGCATGGAGAAGGTGTTTTCCGGAACACCAGATCTAGGGTGGTGATACCCTATAATTATGAACAGCCTTCCTCCTCAACGGCCCTAGCCTCGACAGAGTCCAGGAAATCACTCCAGCCATCGGATGAAGAAGACGAAGACAGTGGGTATGCCTCTTCGGCGACAGTTAGCTCAGTGCGAACAGACAAAGCATCAGTCAATATGGCTGATAACACTGACGACGACCTTCGTCGGCGCCTGGAAGCTCAGGAGCAAACTTCCAAAACCCAGCAAGAGGCCCTGGACAATATTCAACAGATGCTTGCTCGACTCCTCAGCAATCGGAATGACAATGATGCCGGGAGCAATCACGATGAGGAGGAACATTTCAGCAATGAGCAGCCAAAGACGGAGAAATCCAAAGAGGGTTCTTCCTTAGACGCCGAAGTCCTTAAAGGCCTCCAAGCTCAAATCGCATCCCTATCTCAGAGGGATGAATTAAAGAAAGTGGGGGCAGTCCGTCCTTACCCATTGGAGTGGGATTCGGTGCCATATCCACCGAAATTCAAACCACCAACGTTGCATACGTATGATGGTAAGAGTTCACCAAATCAGCACATCTACTACTTCTGGTCTCAGACTGGTAATGTTATAAGCAACGACGCCATCATGGCTAGGCTGTTCATTGGCACCTTAAAGGGGGTGACATTTGATTGGTTCCGAAGTCTCCCTCCAGGCTCTATCAATTCCTGGATCGACCTGGAAACCCGGGTCCTCTCTCGTTTCTACGAGGACGATACCGAAGTGACCATGGACAAGCTCCTCTCCACCATACAGAAGAAGGGCGAATCTGTCCGTGACTACATTGAACGGTTCAGAAACTTATCCTTGATGTGCCCAGCAGGGATGCCACTACCCATACTCTTACAGACATGTAGGCACAACTTCCTAGACCAAGTAGAAGTTCGCATGGGGGCTGTCAAGGCCCACACTTGGAAAGAATTGGTCGAACAAGCTGAGATAGCCGAAAAGTCGGCTAAAAAGTTCGAACCATCCCCCCTAGAGGAAAATGGGGTATGAACAGTAAAGGACGTAGCGACCTACCGCAGTCTTCTCAAGCCAAAGGGAAAGAGACTATGTCTGTGGAATTGTCCAGGGACGTGCAGTCAAAGGCCAAGAAGAGCGGCTTCAACAATCAGGAGCCTAAGTTCCCTCCAAAATAGTACTCCTTCAAAGACGATCAGGTGGTCACGATATTCCATCTGCTCCACAAAGGGAATAAGATGAAGCTGCCAGATGCTCGGCGTCCCAATGAGATAGGACGCACGAATGATCCCAAATACTGTCTCTATCACAGGATGATTCATCATCCTACCGACAAGTGCTATGTCCTCAAAGATAGAATTCAAGCCTTGGTTGATGCCGGGGTTCTGACATTGAAGACGGAGCAAAAGAAAGTCACCGCCAATATGGTGACCCTCGAGTTCGGCAAAACCCCAAAGGTCACGGTTCCTGACGGGACCTATCCAGCCCCCACGCCACGGTTGGACGTCAAGCATCCTCCAGCTACAACTCGAAACAATAAGGGTCTTGTTCCCTTAACATTGGAGACAGGGGAAGTCATGTGGATACACTCAGACCTCGTCCAAGACGTGCAGTGGGATTCAAAGAAGCCTAAGTCAAAGGGCAAATCTTGCAATGTCATCTCCATCCTGCCAGACGACGACAATCTTACATCGGCTTCCCTCAGTGATTCAGAAGAAGAAAGGCATGCTTGCACAATGCAGGCCGATATACCTCAACCGACGGGTACTTGATCCGGAAAATCGTACTTAAAACAGTATGAGAAAGCTACTGGCGAGACACAACAGCAAACGACGTCAGTACAAGTACCAGCATCCGCTTCGATTCCAACCAAGGGAAAAGAGAAGCCTAAAGAGGTCCGATTCGACCAAGTCCTGAAGAAGCCTTTAGGACTAGGGCTTGACATGCCCTTTCGTTTTGACATATTGGCCCAGCTGGCTAATATCCCAGCTCGTATTACAATACACGAGCTCCTTCGTCTCTCAAAAGAGACAAGAGAAGCACTCAGGGATGCGCTGGCTAATTCAGAATCATTCCTGACATGCATGCCAGAGGTCCCTAACGATGACGTTCAGTCTCCTTGCCCAGAATGTCATCACACACAGTCAAAGGTGCCCGCCATTACATTCACGGCGGAAGATATGCTTCTCAAAGACAACAAGCACGATCGACCTCTGTACTACACCAGATATATCGGTTCAACATGCATTGAAAGAATACAAGTCGATCCGGGGTCCGCACTCAGCATCATCCCAAAAGGCTTCTCTACTTCCTCGGCATACCGCTGTATAGGTTGTCCGCAACCACCACTACAATATACGGTTTCAATGCCGGGAGCAGTCACCCACTTGGGAAAATCCGGCTACGTTGCAGAATCGGGAGCCTGAAGTTAGAAGTGACATGCTATGTCATTGACGCCGACACGTCATATAACCTGCGGCTACGACCATGGATCCATGCCAACTGGATCGTTCCTTCTACTCTGCACCAATGCTTCAAATATGTTAAAGATGACGCGACAATACGAACTGTCTTTGCTGAGAAACAGCCATTCAAAGGGGTGAAGAAAGTCCCTGAAGCTGGGCAATACAATTCAAATAAAGCATGGAGAAGGCCTGAATTTTGGAAAAGGAAGGCGCGGTTTGATGCGGAACTTTGTGCCTAAAGGGAAGCCTGCAAATTACTATGATAGTACACGCAGGGGGTTGGGATATGTTACACCCACATCGTCAGCAACGGTTCAAGCCAAAGACCATGAACCAATTCCATCACATTCAGCCTCATCCTCCGAGTGGGACACAGACGTCAGTGTGGGAATGATGTTCAAAAACCTCACCATTAATATGACTTCGAGCAGTCAATTGGAGCCTGCAGAAGCTACTGATGAGGAACCATGGGCCCAGCAATTAGACCTCCAATGGGAAAAGCGATTCGAATTGCGCGAACCACCTACTGAAGACAAGGTGATGCAAGTCAACTTGGGTAGTCAAGACTACCCTAAGCCCATCTTTATAAGTGAAAGCCTATCACTTACAGAAAAGGAAGAATTGATAATACTCGTAAAGGTGTATATAGACGTCTTCGCATGGAGCTACGGACTTGATCCACAAGTAGCCGTGCACCGTCTAAATATCAAGCCCGACGTTAAGCCAGTCAAGCAGCAACAACGTCGGTTTCGCCCGAACATTATGGAAGTGTTTTCCATTATGTTTGCAAAGGGGAAAACTTACAAAAAAGAGTTTGAGGAGCTAAATTACAAGTATTCTTAAAGAGATTACAAGTAGATCTCCTCAGAGATTCTGGAGAAGTATGCCGATAGGAGTCTGGTCAGCGCGCGACCACTTTGTCCCTTTGACGATGCGAGCGATGAGATTCCCTTCTCGCCTAGTTCCGGGAATCAGAGAACAGAAGGTTGGTAGAACCCTCTTGCTGCTTCTCAAAATCGCCTTCAATAAGGAATTCCTTCTCGCCTGGTTCCGGAGATTCCTTGAGAAGAAGGACGATGTTAGGGTATCAACACCCTGGATAGAGAAAGCAATTCTCTAAAAGATCTCTGAATTCGAGAACGCACGGTGCGTTGTGAAGAAGTCTCTGCTTGTGGAGTCCTCTCTCTTTTTCGTGGTCCTTGTATGTGTGCGTATGCGTGCCTCTCCTTGTACCCTTGATGGTCTATTTATAGGGAGAGCAAGGGTATAACCGTCCCTTGAAGATATGGGAACAAATTGAATCAAATCTGTTTAAATCTAGAAAGTAGCCTTGCTGCGAGGTTAGGATCAGCTTCTGCGAAGCTAGAATTGGCAGGTCGGTGGACCTTCTCGATCTGTTTTGATCCTTTCCATATCGTTGGAGGATTTCCCCTGATCTTCTTACTCGTTTTAGGAGAGTCAAGAGATTGTGGCAATCAACTGCCAAATTTGATCTCTGATTTGATCTTAATTAGATTTGATCTGATTGGATCCGATCTCATCCGGAAATTTGATTGGTCAAAGGTTGACTGTAGTAAACCAATAGCGGAGCTGTCAGCATTGAGCTCGTAGCGGGGCTAAAGGCAGCTTTTGGCGAAGTCCTAAAGAAACCCTTTGGCGGAGCTGGAAGTCCTCTGTGGCGAAGTTTGCGAGTTAGCTTCCTGGCGAGGCTTTGAGTGGCTTCAAGGCGAAGTTGGATGATGTTAGCCTCTCAAGCGAGGCTATCCCTTTGGGCTCATGCGATGCTAAGTGCTAGCACCTTAGACCTGCTGAGGTCTGTTTAGAAACAATCCGGATTCACTGTCTGCTTGCTGGATCAGTGGAGTCCAGGTTGCTTCCTTGTCCCTCGGAGATGGGTGAAAACTGGTCTTCAGCTCGTCTGTCACTTGTCTTTTATAAATGTCTACAAGTTTAGACATTGTTCAGACCAATAAGAATCTTGTCTTTTTTAAGTGTCAACAAGACCCCCTTCAAAGTTTTCGAAAGTCTGCAATGGCTCAGACTTTGAAATACTTTGAACTGCTTTGATAGGTGGTGTGTGGAGTATGAACGTCGCCATAATGGTTGAGTCCAGCTTCGCTTTAAATCCTACTTTGGGATGTAGATTCGCCGAGGAATCATGTAGACTCGCGTCTGGGTAGCTTCGCGTGCGGGTAGCTAGATAAGTTCGCTCTGGAACATCTGTCGCTTTTCCGAGGCCAACTGCCGTGGGCCGAATTTCAAGGAAGATTTTCTCCTTCTCTTGCGCTGATCGAGGGAGATATTCTCCGATTTGCACGTTTCCAAGGGAGGATATTCCCTTTCTTCAAGGCGCCATAAGTGCCTTTTATGAGGGAGACGTTTTCTCCCTTCACATGGTTCCAAGGGAAACCGTCCCTATTCTCAAGGCGCAGTAAATGCCTTAAATGCGCTCGTGTTTCCACGCTTGAGGTGGCAGCGCTCAGGCCATGGGGCCTATAAATAGGACACTTGAGGTCCTCTGAAGAGAAGTGCTTTGCCTCTCTTCTCTTCTATTGGTTTAAAAGAGATACTCAGATCTCTGAATTAGTGGGAATGCCCACTCTGGTCATTATCCGGCCAAGGACCGGTAAGTCTTGATCGTTCAACGACTTCACCGATTTTAGGGAATTCATCTCCCTTGATTCATCTTCAGCAGCTGCTTCAGGGATTAGCTTCCCTTGTTCTCCATTTAACTGATCTGCAGAGAAGGATTTTGGCATAGCTTCCCAGCGAAGCTATCATTTTTACTTGATCAGAAAAAAGATCACTGCATGTTAAGTCCGCTGCGCAGGCAGAACTTGAAACTTGGTCTCTTCATTAGTTGAGCCAGTCTTACCATATATGCAGAGCTAAGACTGTATCCCACGGGGTCAGTCTGGCTAGCCATATAGGTGAGGCTTGGACTTGGCGTTTGCTGAGCCAGCCCATCAGTGCTGTGCAGGCGAGGCTTATCCTCTGCTTTACTGAAACTGGATTGCTTCGATCCAAAAGATTTGGCTTAGTTCTTTTGTAGCCTCTCCCGTGCTTAGTTGCTAATCTGTTCTGATTTGCCTTGCAGTGGGCTATGTTTGTCAGTCCAGTGACTTGATGGAAGGAACCATAAAATTGCCTTATGCTTCCCCGGTTGAAGCTTTACTTTTAAGCAGGAGGAATAATTCGGGGCGACGGGTGCGTGTCCCAGAGGCTGTTAGCAGCCTTTTATCCGAGGTGATTCGTTCTGAGGTGAGGCTGGCTGCCGCTTTTACCGGAGATGATCCGCTTCAAGATAGTGGGCGTCGCCTGTGGGATCGCCGGCATCATTGCCGACTTTCAACTTTGGTGGCCTTTGGGGGCGATCCACTTCGGGAAAGCGGGCATCACACCCGTTAGATCACTGGTATCACTGCCGATTCCCATTATACGTGATCTATCATGTTGGCGGCGATAGGTTTTTATTGCCAGGCTTCAACAAAAATGGCCTGGCAAGATCTGCCATTTTTGTGGAGAATAATAACCGTGTCTCCGTGACACAACTGGTTACGGCCTTGTGCAGGAGGAAGGCCTTTCGTGTCCAGTCGATCTGACTTAGAAGCAGATAAAACCGCTTGTATGCTTTTTACGCAAATGACCCTGTCGAGCCACTGAATGTGTTGTATGAAACACAGCCTTGATGTAATATCAATGTACTCTTCCTTTTAAATCAATGAAAGTTCATCTCTTGATTATCTGATCTTTGCTTGCTTTCATTAAAAATTTGGCTATAGTGGAGCTAAACTGTATGCGGAGTTAGGGTCATAGTCCCTTCTTTGAATGAACTTCGCGAAACTGGCACGTCCCGCGAACAGCGCCTTTTTAGGGGGCTAAGATAAGCCTTTCGGCGAAGTCCCTGAAGGATTGCTCGAAGCCCGCATTTTAAGCCAGGGCGAAGTTAACCCTTAGTGGAATCGAAGCAGCGCTTCTCGGGAAGGCGCTTCGGGTGGCATTTCGAATTAATTCGAAACGGCGGCGTACGCCCTTTTCGAGGCCTCGTTTCAGGCACTGATTGGCCTATAAAAGCCCGATCGGGCTGAGCAGGAAAAGATCTCCTTTTTCAGAGAAATTTTTAGACTTTCCCTCTTCCTCTTCCTTCTTCGTTCAGAGAACTTTGAGAATTCTTGCAGCTCTTCAATGGCACCCAAAAGACGAGCTGGGAAAGAAGTGGCGATTTCTGCAACGGAGGGTCCTCCTCCTCCTTCGGTCATCGAGCGACCAATCGCCGGTAAGAGACTTTCTCTCCTAATTAGAGACTGCGGTCTTTTTCTTTTAAAGCCAGTATTTGGCTTATCAGGACGACGGAATATGGTCTGTTCTCGTTAGGGAACTCGTTTCCCTGATTCTCCCTATCTTCCTTGTACAGGGAATTAAGAACTGAATAGTTCTTCTTCAGGTTTCCGTTCGAAGCCATTACTTGGGCTGTCTTCGTCCTGTTTGAGGAATAGGACTCGGGTCTGTCCCTTCAGTCATGGCCACGAAGGATGACTCTTGACCATAGTGCCCTCTTGGTGACGTCAGCCCTTAGGGCTATACCACTTCCTGCTTAAGCGAAGTTGGTACTTAGACGTTTTCTGCAAAATGCAGATTTGTCTGCGAGATCAAGCTTTGTCGAGGCTGTCGCCTCACTGGCCTTGCTCACGCGGCGAGGCTACGCCTTGGTGAATTTTATATCTCCATGTCTGCTCGATTGTTGAACTAATCATAGTTCTCTTCCCTTTTCTTTCTTGCAGTGCCTTACACCCCTGGTCCCTTGAATAGTCTGTTTGGGATGACCAGCCGAGCGGATGGCAGTATCAGCCTTCAATTCTATGGCCAGGCTTCTCTCTTTAGTGAGCGGAGTTCCGTCGTCCGGGACACGCTTATCCATGGTGGAGACCCGCTCACCATGAGGAGTATTCTAACCACCGCTCCTCTCGAAGACATCGACCGTCGGACTTATAAAAAGCCCAATTTCATGTTCGGAGATGCCGCGTCTGATCCTGATCGCCAATTGCAGGCAGGCAAGGGACAGTGGATCTTCGAGTTGGATGGCGAGAAGTTTTATCTTCTGTCTAACAAGCGGCACTTTCCTTTGTCTTCTTTTGAGTGTGTAACTCAGGCTCGGAAGATGGCATGGGGCGTGAGCCGAAGTGTCGAGTCCGTCCATGTCGGGAGATTGAAATCTCAGTCTCCTGGTTTTTCAAGGGCGGGCCCCCTCCTCACAACATAATAGGCCTATATCCTGGAAACGTGTCGCGGGAGCTTCCGGTAGGAGAGAATCCGGCTGTGGCGCAGACCTTTGGCACCCAATTCTGCGCAGTTGATGGGAATTATCCCGCCACTGACTTCAGGACTCCTAGTTGGGTTCATCCCCAAAGACATGGTGGGCGGACTTGACCAACTATATCCTCGCTCACTTCGAGGAGGACTTGGAGAAGTTGAACCTCCATGAGGCCGTAAGGGCGACCTGCTACGGCATTGATATGAAGGTGGCGTGCTTCTACGCCATCCTTGAGTTATATTGCCCAGCTTCGGGGACCTTCTTCACCCCAATTGGCGAGTTGGGCATGACCTTGCACGAGATGAGGGAAATCTCTGCCCTGCCTTTCGGGTCTCTCCCGTATGAAGAGTACTTTCTATTGGCTCTTCTGGAGAAGCAGGAGCCTGCTTTATTTGAGACTTATCGGGAGTTAATGTGCCATTTGCACATTTGTTCTAGCATCCATGGTGGCAGCAAGGGTAGCTCGAAGAGCTTGAAGAACTGGGCGAGTTACCTATTCCCAGATATGAAGAATGCTCCTGAGGCAGCTCATTGCGGAGTTGCAGATGGCGACATTCTTGAACGGATGGAGATATGCCTCCAAAGGGATATTGTCATAACAGAAGACGATGGTCCCTATAAGAAGGGTGATGTCCTTCGGAGCTTTCACCATCAGGCTCGTCAGCCGATGTCCCGGAAGGCACTGTTGGCCGGTTTCTTAACCGTCTGGTTGAAGAAATGCGTAGTGCTATCCTCCTCGGGTGACATCGTCCACCCGAATGTTTTGCTGCCTGCCGTTTGCTTGATCCATGGCCACCGTCTGGGTCTCCTTCCGGCCATGGTGTGCTGTATTCAAAGAGGCCTTCGCGCATTAACGGAGGCTTTCTGCAGGCCACCGGCGACGAGGCGTGGGAAGAGTGCTATCCTGCCTTGTGATGGACCTAATCCTAGGGTGGGCCTGCCATACACTTACTTAATGGCGTGGTTTGCCTTGCACTGCCCTTCTTTGATTGAAGCTGGAGAGGACCCTCCGCAAGGTGTTCGAATGGCTCTTCTCCGCCGATTCGAAGGATGTTCCTGGCTGAAGACCTACGTGGCCGAGGCCCGCAAGTTAGTGCGTCGTCATGACGCTTACAACTTATTCCGCTGTTTTCCTCGCATTCGGGGCGCAGGATACGACGAGGAATTCCGAGATGCGGAGTCAGGACGGTCTCCCATGAGTCGGGGGTTTTTTGAGTGGCTGGTCAGCATCCGGCCCTCACATTTATTGTATAGAAGCGGGGATGTCTGCTATTTAGAACCTTACATCCCAAGCCGGTTTGCTCGACAGTTCGGGTACGACCAGCTGTATGTGGGCAACCCCAATCTCGATTTAGCCTTCATGGGGAGTCTCATCGATGGGGCCCGTGCCTGGCGATTCTTTACTGCGGGCGGCACTGGGGCGTGTCTGCGCACGCCGTTGAAGGATCCCAACCTTCTGACGACCCTGTGCTTCTGCCAATGGTATGCGGCTTCCAACTCCACACCTCCTGGATTCAATGCCAATCGTTCGGGTGTGAAGTTAATCTCTCATCGACTGAAGCGAAAGGCTTCTGAGAGAAAGGAAGGCAAACGGGTTCGTGTCCCTGGCTTGGAGGAGTTCATCGCTGTAGATGATAGCGAGGCTTCTGATACAGGGAGTCCTCGCTTCGAGGCGGGGATGGGAGCTGATACTCATGCGGCTGGCTCTGGTGTGGTGGGGACATCTTCCCCACGACGTGCGGGAGAAGTGAAAGAAGAGGATTCTGACGTCCACTTCAAGAGAAAGCGGGCAGGTAGCTCTCGTAGGAAATCATTGGCGAAGAAGCCCCGTCGCCAAGCTCCTACGATTGTCGTAGAGGGTTATCCCTCTATGGCGATTCCTCCTGCTGCCCCATTAGCAGCTGAACCGTCGGTTGCTGAACCGACTAGTGGTGAATTCGCTCCAGGTCTGGGTAAGATTAACCTTGTCCATATAATACGCCTTTTTGTGCGTTCCCATTGACTTATTATCAATCCTTTTTGATTGTAGGAGCTGAGGCAGCTGGAGAACAAGGGGAACATTATGATCCCCTATTCACTTATGGAGCTGAAGCTGGTTCCTGTGCCCTTCCGGAGGAGTCCGGAGGTGATGTGGCCGACATCGGTCCTTCGGGCGCTGGGACTTCTAAAGGAAGTCCTGAGGCATCGAGCTCTATCGGGTGGTCCACAGGATACTCGGCAAGCGAATGCGAGCCGGCTATTCGTGTTGATTCTGCCAAAAATTTTCCGATGGAGCCCCTGGAGACTGATGTGCCTGGCGAGACGTTTGAGGCGACGTCATCTTATGGTATTGTCGTAACTTCATGGTTTCTCCTGCATGTAGTGTTCCGACTGACCGCAGTCTTGTTACAGGTGTTCGGCCTCAAGATGCATCAGCTTCAAGAGAGCTGGGAAATCTCCCCGAAGGGTCAAGGGGTGACATGAGCGCTTCGGCCGCGGCTGATGCTGCTGTACTGGATGCGCTGTATGGCGACCTGCCTTCTTATCGGCCCAAGTCAGCCGAAGGACCAGAGGTTGAAGGGGGAGCAGCTCCGGAGGTGTCCTCACTCCCAACTATATCAATGAGTGATGTGCCGACAATTTTGCCAAGTGTGGAGCTGAGGGTGATTACAAGCCCTACTTCCCCAACTCTGGTAGTTGAGCCTGCTGTTCAGGAGATGGTTGTCAGCCCTACCTCAACGGTGGCTAGCGCACTAATTTTCATGAAGACTCCGCAGAGATCACTGACAATCTGCCATGCTGTTGATGTTCCCATTGCTCCTTCCACGATAGTGTCGACCAGGCTGGTGGATTTCTCTGAGGTTACCTCTCTACCAGAAGTGGCTGAGGTTGAGAACGACTATATAGGTAACCTCGTCGATAGCTTTTATAAAGGCTTAGGGCGAACTATCGACCTGGTTTTGAAGGGCTCGACTATGCCGTTCTCAAAGTTAAAGGTGGTCCTCTCCCGTGGCATCGAAAGTATTCGGGATTTTGAGGGTATCACCAGGCTACTGCTTTGGAACTCCTGGTGGATGAATTTGAGAAGGATGTAGAGGAATGGCGCCGTCTCCGCTGTTTGGACCTGGAGTCTTTAGTTGATGAGCGGTTCGCGCGTCTCGTCGCTCAAAAGCACGAGGCCTGGCTTGCCGCTCAAGAGGCTGCTAAGGCTATCTCTTCTGCCTTGAAATCCTTGGAAACAAGGGAAGCGGAGGTTGGAAGTGCAATTGACGCCTCCACTAGTGCCCTTCTTGGCGCTAAGGATAAGATTGCGAAGGCTGAGGAAATGATTAGGAAAGCAAATCTCCTCTTATCCAAGGCCATACCGGTGCGTCTTGAGGAAACTGCGCGGCTTGAAGAGCTCAAAGCTCAGAGTGAGGAGCTTGCGCGGCAGGGGTTGTCACAGAGGGCAACTTTGGCGGAGGCCGAAGCTCGTCTGGCTCAGGCGGAAGATTTCAATGAGGCTGAGCTGAGGTCGCAAGAGCTTGCCCAGGCTGCTGACGACAGGAAGACGAGGCTAAACACCCTCGGAGAGCAGCTCAGATCGTACATTGTACGCTTGTAACTCCATGTACTTTATCCTCTTGAAATGAATGAAAATTCTTTCTCCTTTTGTCGAATCTTCAATCTTGTTCTTCTTTTTGAATTGCGATTTCGAATTGTAGTGCAATTCCTTGAGAACATAGTCCTTGTTGGGTTGGATAATGGGACTTGGCTATCTGTCAGTTCAGAGGTCGCGATGACATAACTGGTTGAGACGCCACCAAGCTTCAAAAATTGGTGATACTCGTCTTTTGTAATGTCAACGAGTATCGAGACCTGTCTTTTGTAAATGTCAACAGGGCTCAAGGTTGAGACTTAGCTGTCTGCTGGTTCAGAGGTCGCAATGACATAACCGGATGAGACGCCACCAAGCTCAAGGTTGGTAATACTTATCTTTTGTAAATGTCAATAAGTATCGAGACCTGTCTTTTGTAAATGTCAACAGGGCTCGGAATTGAGACTTAGTTGTCTGCTGGTTCAGAGGTCGCAATGACATAACCGGATGAGACGCCACCAAGCTCAAGGTTGGTGATACTCGTCTTTTGTAAATGTCAACGAGTATCGAGACCTGTCTTTTGTAAATGTCAACAGGGCTCGGAATTGAGACTTAGCTGTCTGCTGGTTCAGAGGTCGCAATGACATAACCGGATGAGACACCACCAAGCTCAAGGTTGGTGATACTCGTCTTTTGTAAATATCAACGAGTATCGAGACCTGTCTTTTGTAAATGTCAACAGGGCTCGGAATTGAGACTTAGCTGTCTGCTGGTTCAGAGGTCGCAATGACATAACCGGATGAGACGCCACCAAGCTCAAGGTTGGTGATACTCGTCTTTTGTAAATGTCAACGAGTATCGAGACCTGTCTTTTGTAAATGTCAACAGGGCTCGGAATTGAGACTTAGCTGTCTGCTGGTTCAGAGGTCGCAATGACATAACCGGATGAGACGCCACCAAGCTTCAAAAATTGGTGATACTCGTCTTTTGTAAATGTCAACGAGTATCGAGACCTGTCTTTTGTAAATGTCAACAGGGCTCGGAATTGAGACTTAGCTGTCTGCTGGTTCAGAAGTCGCAATGACATAACCGGATGAGACGCCACCAAGCTCAAGGTTGGTGATACTCGTCTTTTGTAAATGTCAACGCGTATCGAGACCTGTCTTTTGTAAATGTCAACAGGGCTCGGAATTGAGACTTAGCTGTCTGCTGGTTCAGAGGTCGCAATGACATAACCGGATGAGACGCCACCAAGCTCAAGGTTGTAATGAAGTTTGGAACAAGGTCTCGTTTTCATTGGGAGAAACGAGGGAATCACTGTCATAAGTTTAATGTTAACGTAACAGCGAAATGTATATGTGGTCTTACCATTCTATGGATGAGAATTGGTAAGTGACTTTGGAGGTCTTGTTCTCACGGGGAGAAACGAGGGAATTGCTGTCATAGATTTAATGTTAACGTAACAGCGAAATGTGTTGAAGCCTACTACAAAGTTGAACAAATTTTGATGATGGACAAGCACTTATGATTACTCAACCTCAGTTGAAGCCAGTTGAAGCCTATGAGTATTTTTGGATATGTTTTGTGTAACTTTAGAAAACTGTGAAAAGCCTTGAATACTTACACAAAATTCCCTTCCAAGTCGACTTGACCTCTTATTTAAGTCGACTACCCATACTATAGTCGACTTTCCAAAAACCCCTAGTCGACTAGACCACTCCAAAACAATAACCCAACTCTCTGTTTGGTCTCTGTCATGATAGTTAGTCGACTTGACTTCCATATGTAGTCGACTAACAGATACCTAGTCGACTATACAATTTCCTAAGTCGACTAATAACCTATACATAAATTTCTCAACTCTCTGTTTCTGTCTGAAATGAAACTTAGTCGACTTACCCTATATCTATAGTCGACTAACACATTACCTAGTCGACTAACAATCCTATATAGTCGACTACATTCAGTTTTCCAGAAACCAAATGTCTGTATCAGTCAAAACATAGTCGACTAACCCCTTGTTGTAGTCGACTAATCAGTGTAAATTTTGTTCTGCTAGTCGACTAATATCCTGTTCAAGTCGACTAATAGCAGTTAACAACTGCTGTGCAGTTGGTGAATTCTGGTGTGTTTTTCAACGTTTCAAAATTTGAATTAGGCCTGATAACTACCCTAACTTACTATGGATTTCACCTATAAATAGGGTATTGTCCTAGGGTCAAATTACCAATTCAAATCCAAAGTTTTCAGCCTTAAACTCTGTCCAAAAATTCTGTTTTCTGAAAACTTGTTCTCTTTCAGTTTTCTTCACCAAATTCCAAAGTCCATTGTGAAGATTTCTGAAATCCCTCCTATAAGAAACCTTGTCCACAAGCACATTCAATTTCAAGGCTTATAGGTTCATTGTACTCATTCAAAGAAGATCATTGTACAAGGCGTCTTCTTGGGAGTAGAAGAAAGTTGTACAAGGCGTTTGTTCTCTTGGTGTAAAGAGGAGTTGTGCACATTTGGCAAAGGGCGTTTGTGTTGGCCCAATGGCCTTCCACTCTAGTTTTGATGATGATCAACTCATATAGTTATGTTTACTAATATTCTTGTGTTTCTAAGTTTCAGATCATTAACAGGATATTAGGTTGGTGATTAGCTTCAACAAGATGATTAGAAGCTATTCATGATGATTCCGGTGCCAAAGCTTAAAGATCATACCTTTGCACTTGGAGAATCACGGAGTTTGGACCGAGTCTACTTGAAGATGGAAGATCGTCAAGAAGACTTAGGTATCTAGTTTAGAGTTTGTGTTTTTAGATCCATTTGTAAAGCTTAGTTTAGTTGATATGCTCAAGTGCACAAAACACACGTTTTATGATTTGATATTTGGTTTTTATGAATAGTTGATCAAAACAAGTTTACATGTTTTATATGTATAGTAGATGTATTCTAGTTATACATACATGGTTTAACTTGCTAAACAAACTTATTTTGATATCCCTATTCATGTTTTGGAAAAATCAAGTTTGATAAAAATACAAGTTTTGTTTTTGATAAAATTTGCAAGACACAAAAATAAATTGATATGTTGATATATTGTCTTGAAATTTTTATCACAGGTGTATGTTTTAATATAAAATGATAAAACAAATTTTGTGAATTTTTTAGAAGTGTTAAAAGATTTTTAGAAAATATTTTACACTGTTTTTCTGACCCTGCACTGTGCCTGCCAGGCCAGTTCGGTCGACCGGACTGGTCGACCGCACCAAGTGGCCGGTCGACCGGGTCGGTCGACCGATGTGCACAATCGTGCACGCTGGCGACACATGTAGTCGGTCGACCGGACCGGTCGACCGAGTTGAGAGCTCTGCTCTCGGGAATTTTCGGTCGACCGGACCGGTCGACCGCTGCTGCCCAACGGTCACATTTTTGACCGTTGGCGGTCGACCGGGCCGGTCGACCGGCAGTTGGTCAGACTGCCACATCAGCCTAACGGCTAGTTTTTCCTAGGGGCTATATAAACCCCATCTCTTTGGGGATTTTGGCCAAGTTTTTCAAGAAGAAAAATACCAGTTTTCTAAAGTGATTAAAAGAGTTTTAAAAGAGTTTTAAGTGCTAACAAGATTTATTCTTTGTGTTTTTGGGTTTTGGAAAAATCAAAGAAATTGGAATTTGGGATTTTTGTATTGGCTTTCATTCTTTATCTTTTACAAGAAATTTCCCAAGTGTTTTCTTTGAGTTCTTGTTTTCCAAAACACATTGTTTCCATACTTGAGCCATATCTTCTATCCTAAACTATTAGGATCTTGTTTTGTGGAAAAAGAGAAAGAGAGAGTTTGAGGTTGTTGTTGTAAACCTCTTGTGTTGTAACCCTCCTTTATTTGTTGTATCCCTCTTCGGTAGAGGTGATCGGAGTGGTATTGGTTTGCTCCCTCTTAGGTAGAGGTGGAGTTTGGTTGTGAGCCTCTTCGGTAGAGGTGTGTGGATTGGTTGTTGTATTGGCTACGGGCCTTACCCCTCGGTTGTGAGGTGGTTGTTTGAGAGAGGAGTTTGGTACTCCTAGAGTTGTAAGAAATCCTCTTTGGTAGAGGTTCCCTCGGTGGGAGTTGAGATAGTGGAAATCCTACACGGTGGTGTAGGCGGGGATGTAGAGCAAGGTGCTCGAACCTCGAAACAAATCTTGGTGTTTGCGTATTGATCCATTGTCTCTCTAACTCTCTCTCTTTACTTTGTGCAAGCATCATTTCATACAAGCATCATACTTTCATAGCATTCATATTATATACATTGCTTGTGTTGCCTTGCATCTTTCATATTGTAATTTATCCTTGATTGCTTGGCTTGATTGTGTGTGCACATATTTCATATTGCTTGGATTGCTTGTGTGTGTGTGCCTAACTTATACTCATCCAACAAGAGCTTCACATAGCACCTCAACCCATTTCAAGGGGAATCAAGGGGAGTTAGTCCAGAGCCTCGCAAGGGGAATTCGGCTACACTTGTTATATTGTATTAGTTTGTGCATAATTTGCATTAGCTTCCGCATTTAGCGCACTTAGTTTGCATTAAGTTTCTTAGATTAGCACTTACACCTATTCACCCCCCCTCTAGGTGTTTTTTAGTTTGTCAAGTGGTGTACAAGGCATTGGTTGTGGGTGTACACAAATCAGGAAAGGAAAATCTCAAGCGGTTGGCTTGGGGACTGGATGTAGGTCACAAGGACCGAACCAGGATAACTCTCTTGTCTTTGCGTTTGAATTTTCTGAGTTTATCTTGTGTTTATTTTATTTCCTGCAAGTAAATTGATTTACAGTTTTTAAACACTATTCACCCCCCCTCTAGTGTTGTGTTGCTTTGATTATAGATCCTACATTTGGTATCAGAGCAGGTTCAAGGCAACAACCATACGAGGATGGCAACGGAATTCCCTTCGTCACAATTCAAAGAAGGACATTCTACACAACGTCCACCGCTATTTGACGGAACCAACTACAACTATTGGAAGTGTAGAATGAAGATCTACTTGCAATCGCTCAACTACGACCTTTAGAACATCGTAGAAGCATCATACACCAAGCCAACAACCAACTACAACGCTTGGAGTGAAGATCAAAAGAAGAATGCAAATCTTGATGCCAAGGCGATGAACGCTCTATTTTGTGCCTTAACCAAAGAAGAGTTCAACCGTGTGTCTACATCCACTTCTGCACATCAAATATGGCATACTCTTCAGGTAACTCACGAAGGCACAAATAAAGTTAAGGAATCTAAAATATCTGTTCTTGTCCACAGATTTGAGTTATTCAAAATGAAGTAGAATGAAACCATATCCGAGATGGTTACAAGATTCACCGACATCACCAATACCTTAGCATCCCTTGGAAAGGACTACACCCAATTTGAAAGAGTTCGAAAGATCCTTCGTGCACTCACACCAGAATGGGAGAAGAAGACAACCGCCATTGAAGAGGCGAATGATCTCTCAACTATGACATTAGAAAACCTAATCGGTAATCTAATGGCATATGAAGTGCAGTTAGAAGAAAGAAAGAAGGACGAACAACAACATTCCAAGAAGAAAGTACTTGCCTTCCATGCATCCTCCGACACGGACAATTCGGATGAAGATGAAGAAGAAATGGCGATGCTATCCAGAAAGTTCAAAAGGTTCTTAAAACAAGGTAAATTTAAAAAGAATAAAGATACTAATGATACTCCTACTTGTTTTAAGTGTAACAAATCAGGCCACATAAAGAAGGATTGCCCATTGATGAAATCAAAAGGACACTTCAAGAACTTCAATAAGTTCAACAAGAAGAAGAAAGCCTTCCAAGTAACATGGGATGATAGCGACTCATCTTCCTCTGACGAAGAAGAAGCAACGGAAACCGCCAATATCTGCTTCATGGCCCAAGAAGACGAGGTACAAGATTATGATGAGTTATTAGAAGCTTTTAATGAATTGTTTAATAATTTCAAAAATGAAAAGATTAAAAATAAAGTCTTAATAAAGGAAAATGAAAGACTCATTCATGAAAATGCATGTTTTGTTTCTCAAACATCTTCTCTAAGTTCTCAAAATGAAGATTTTGAAAAAGTTATTGCATCTTTAAAAAAGGATAGTGAAATTTTCTTAAAAGAAAATTCTTTACTTAAAAGGAAACTATTTCTTTAAATTCTAGAATTTCTATTTTAGATAAAGACATGATTGTTTTCAAAATTAAGTATGAAGATCTTTTGAAAAATGTAACTAAATTTAATAAGGGAAAAGAGAATTTAAATATTTTATTATCTTCTCAAAAGATGTCTAATAATCATTTTGGTCTTGGTTTTTCAAAAGATAAGATTTATAAACCTACTCATGTTGGTATTGGATTTTCAAAAACTAATTTTGTAAAATCTACACATCTTCATAATAATAATTCTTTTGTGAAAAGAAATACTATTTCGAAAAGAATTAGATGCAAATATATATGGGTTCCTAAGAATCTTAATAATGTTGATAAAAATGTTTATATTGCATCTTATAAACATGATGTGTGTAATTCTAAGAATTATGTTTATACTAACAAGTGGAAACCAAATTCCAATTGGATTTGGGTTCCTAAAGACTAATCTTTTTCGGACCCTATCATGATGGGTACCATACAAATTGTTTTATCTTATAGGTACCTTTTAAAGAGAAGTGGATACTTGATAGTGGGTGTTCCAAACACATGACCGGACACATTCAACTACTGTCTTCCGTTCAAATCAAAAAGGGAGGTACAGTGATATTTGGAGACAATAACAAAGGAAAGGTTATTGGTACCGGCATAGTTGGTAACATTTCAAAACCTCTTATTGAAAATGTTCTTTTGGTAAGTGGTTTAAAACACAATCTATTAAGTATTAGTCAATTATGTGATAAGGGTTATAAAATTATTTTTGAAAAAGATGCATGTCTTATTTATGATACTAACATGAAAGATATTTTATTTAAAGGTTTTCGTAACAATAACATTTATGAATTAGCAATAACATGCATATCATCTAATGATAATTTATGTTTACTTGCTTCTAATAATGATTATTTTTTATGGCATAAAAGATTTGGTCATTTGAATATGAAAACTATTTCTAAAATTTCTAAATTTGATTTAGTTAAAGGTCTTCCAAAAATTGCTTTTAAAAAGGATTATTTTTGTGATTCTTGTCAATTAGGAAAACAAGTTAAATCATCTTTTAAATCTAAAGATTTAGTTTCTACTAATAGACCTTTAGAATTGTTGCATTTGGATTTATTTGGTCCTACTCGTGTTTCTTCTTTAAACAAGAGTAGATATGTTTTTGTTATTGTTGATGATTTTTCACGTTTTTCATGGGTCATTTTTCTTAAAAATAAAAATGATACTTTTGATGAATTTGCAAGTTTTTGTAAAAGAATTCAAAATCAAAAGTCTCTAAACATAGTCACTATTCGAAGTGATCATGGAGGAGAATTTGAAAATGAATCTTTTTCAAAATTCTGTGATAAGTATGGTATTACACATAATTTTGCATTTCCTAGAGCATCTCCTCAAAATGGTGTTGTAGAGAGAAAGAATAGGACTTTGCAAGAATGTGCTAGAACTATGCTTATGGAAAGTAATTTACCAAAATATTTTGGGCTGAGGCTATTGCTACTGCATGTTATGTTTTAAATCGTGTGCTTATTCGACCTATTTTAAATAAAACATCTTATGAATTGTTTTATAACAGGATTCCAAAAGTTTCTTATTTTAAGATTTTTGGATGTAAATGCTTTATCTTAAATACAAAAGATGCTTTAGATAAATTTGATGCTAGATCCAATGAAGGTATTTTTGTTGGATACTCTACTCAAAGTAAAGCATATAGAATATTTAATAAGAAAACATTTTCTATTGAAGAATCATTACATGTTAAATTTGATGAATCCTTGACTAAGCCTATTTCTAATACTTCTCCACATGATGATGATCATATCATAGATACTCCTATTGATAATATTGTTATATCTTCTGTTGATACTAACATTTCTAAGGATGATGAGACTCCTACCGAGTTACCGAAAGCATATGTTGAAGTAAGGAATCATCCACGTGATTTGGTTATTGGAGATATAAATCAAGGCGTTCAGACAAGATCCAAGTTGAACTACATGACACAAATTGCCTTCATATCACTCATTGAACCGAAGAATATCAAAGAAGCATGTGAGGATGATTTTTGGACGATTGCCATGCAAGAAGAGTTGAACCAATTTGTCAGAAATGATGTTTGGGATCTTGTACAACGTCCTACTGATCATCCAGTCATCGGTACCAGATGGATCTTTAAGAACAAACTTGATGAAACAGGTGAAGTCATTAAGAACAAAGCAAGGTTAGTAGCACAAGGATACAGTCAAGAAGAAGGTATTGATTTTGATGAAACTTATGCACCAGTAGCTAGGCTTGAATCTATTCGTAATTTACTTGCTTTTTCTTGTTTTATGAATTTCAAACTATATCAAATGGATGTTAAAAGTGCCTTTTTAAACGGATTTATTAAAGAAACTGTTTATGTTGAACAACCTCCAGGTTTTGAAGATGAAAAATTTCCAAACCATGTTTTTAAACTTAAGAAAGTTTTATATGGTTTAAAGCAAGCACCCCGTGCTTGGTATGATAGATTAAAAAGTTTTCTTTTAAATTCTGATTTTAAGATGGGAAGAGCAGATACAACTCTCTTTATTAAACATGTTGATAAAGATATCTTAATCATTCAGATTTATGTTGATGACATTTTATTTGGATCTACTAACGATAATCTTTGTCAAGAATTTTCTAAGACCATGCAGAGTGAATTTGAGATGAGCCACATGGGCGAACTTACATACTTTCTCTGTCTGCAAATAAAGCAAATGAAGGATGGAATCTTCATTTCCCAGTGCAAGTATGCAAAGGAACTTCTAAAAAGGTTTGGCATGAAAAATTCTGGTCATAAGAATACTCCCATGAGTACAACTACATTTTTAGACAAAGATGAAAATGGTAAGAATGTTGATCAGAAACTCTATAGAGGTATGATTGGTTCTTTACTATACATTACTTCAAGTAGACCTGATATTATGTTCAGTGTATGCTTATGTGCTAGATATCAGTCAAATCCTAAGGAATCACATCTTAAAGCAGTGAAAAGAATTTTTAGATATTTAAATAACACAATCAATTATGGTTTATTTTATCCAAAATCATGCACATTTGATTTACTATCGTATAGTGATGCTGATTTTGCTGGATGTAAATCTGATCGGAAGAGTACTAGTGGTACTTGTCACTTTTTGGGACATTCACTAGTATCATGGTTCAGTAAAAAGCAAAATTCTGTATCATTATCAACAACCGAGGCAGAATATATTGCTGCTAGTGTTGCATGTGCACAAATTATATGGATGAAACAAACCCTACTTGATTATGGCATGACTATCACAAACTCACCTATTATGTGTGATAATACCAGTGCTATTAATTTATCTAAAAATCCAGTTCATCATTCACGTACCAAACATATTGATATTCGACATCATTTTCTACGTGATCATGCTTTAAAAGGTGACATTTCTTTAAATTTTATATCCACTGATAATCAAATTGCAGATATTTTCACAAAGCCTCTTAAAGAAGATACTTTTATGAAATTTAGAAGAGATTTGGGTATTTGCAATTTTTCTGATTTTAAAAATTTTTTTTTCAGAATTTTTCAAAGGCATTTTTTACATAATTAGTCGACTTAATAATCCATATTAGTCGACTTATATAGACCCTAGTCGACTTGACAGTAACCCAGTCGACTAATTTGCATTAACAGAGACATAGCTTTTTGATTTTTCAAAACTTAGTCGACTAACTTGATTTACTAGTCGACTAGTCAATGGATTAGTCGACTAATAACAAACCTCAAGTCGACTAATACTGTCATATTCTGTGTTCTATTTTTCGGATTTAACTTTCGAACCCGACCCGTTTTTCTTTAATTGAGGATCCAATATCACTCTCTTTTAATCCTCACCATTGATCTCTTTCAAGGTTTGATCTCCACCTTTAAATCCATCATATCCCTCAACAAAACCCTAGATTTTCCCTCATTCTCTCTCCCAGCAGCTTCTTCCAGTCGACTAACGGAGCGTTTGAAGCGCCAGCAACCGCAGACTGCAGCAGTGACCTCCTTCTCTTACTCTTCCAATTTCTTGGTAAAATCTTTCAAATCCCTTCCATTTCCTTTCAGTTCTTGTGTTATATTCCATCAATTTCTGTTCTCAACATGTCTAGGTCAAAGAAAACTAAGTTTACTCCATCAAGTTCATCTTTCCAAGTTGATTTTAGGGCATTTCTAAAGAATCCTACCCTAGAAGAGGATTACATTAGACTTTCCTCCTTAGAAATACTCCCCGGTAGATTTGTTAAATATGAGGATTTTCATCACTATGACATTGTCTCATATTTGCAAAACTGTGGATTGTTTCATATGTTTTCTACTGATTCAAGACAAGGATACTATCCATTCTTAATTTACTTGTTTTATACTAATTTAACCTATGAAGATAATGAGGACGATGTCCATATTTACTCATTGGTTAAAGGTATTAACATTAAATTATCCCCAAAATCAATCGGCCGTATCTTGTCTATTCCTTATCACGGTCTCTTGCTTGATGATATTACCATGGATGATGAGGAAGTCTTAAGTAGTATCTTTCTCCCTGGACAAGGATTACCTATGACAAACAACAAATTGAAACCTATTCCTCGTCTCATAGGTCGTATCCTTGCATACAATATTTGCCCTAAGACTGGTAGCTATAACTACTATTCTCGAGAGTTATCCTCGTGTGTCTATGCTATTATGGCTGGACTCGAGGTCAATTGGGCCAAAATTGTATTTGATACTATGGTTAAGTCACATTCTTCATTCCTTCCTTATGGAGCTTTTTTGACACATGTATTTCGGAAATTTCGTGTTGATCTTAATTCCGAAACTAGTGTCATTAAGGTATTTGAACTGTTTGATCGTGCTGCTATTCACCGTATGAAACTTACTGATATTCCTCCTCCTCCTCCACAACAACCCTCTTCACCTCCACATAGTCCCACTCAACCTCCATCTTCCTCTACCCAACCTCCTTTCACTGAACCACCTCCAAACCAACCACCTCCTTCTTATACTGATGCATTCTACAATTCACTGTCTGTTGAGATTGCCTCTCTTCATGTCCAACAATAAGTTCTTCAAGACACTCAGAATCAAGTGCTTCAAAATCAGTCTTTAATGATGACTCGGTTTGAGCATATGCAACTTCAGATGGATTCATTTGCATCAACTCAAACAGAGATTCTGAACCTCCTCAAGACACATTTTCCGCCACCTCCTCCTCCCGGATCCGATCTTTGAAGATTATGGCGTTGGCGTTTCTTCGTGTTTTTTTGTTTTTGCAGTTTTTGCTTTTTTATGTATTTTTCTATTTTCAGTCTCTTTTCATATGTATTTCCGTATGAATACAATGTATGTATTTTCTGCTTTTTGTTAATGACAAAGGGGGAGAACTTATAACAACTTATGTGTTATATCTGTGTTATAAATCTGTTACTCTATGTGTTATGTCTGTGCATCTGTGTGTTACTCTATGTGTTATGTCTGTGCATCTGTGTGTTCTGCTGCACTTCCATATCTGCACAGAATTCTGTGTTATGGGAAGAGATTAACATATGTGTTATGACAATATGTTCCATATCAGCAATGAAACTTGACATAAATTTTGTGACAAGGACATATGACATATGTATTATCAAATATATGGATACTGACATATGACAATGCAGGGAAGGAAAACTTAACACTTTCTGCAGGGGCAAATCATTTGTTATAACCTATTTACTGCAGGGGGAGTTTTGCTGCAGGGGGAGTTATCACAAAACATGGGTTGTCATCATCAAAAAGGGGGAGAATATTGAAGCCTACTACAAAGTTGAACAAATTTTGATGATGGACAAGCACTTATGATTACTCAACCTCAGTTGAAGCCAGTTGAAGCCTATGAGTATTTTTGGATATGTTTTGTGTAACTTTAGAAAACTGTGAAAAGCCTTGAATACTTACACAAAATTCCCTTCCAAGTCGTCTTGACCTCTTATTTAAGTCGACTACCCATACTATAGTCGACTTTCCAAAAACCCCTAGTCGACTAGACCACTCCAAAACAATAACCCAACTCTCTGTTTAGTCTCTGTCATGATAGTTAGTCGACTTGACTTCCATATGTAGTCGACTAACAGATACCTAGTCGACTATACAATTTCCCAAGTCGACTAATAACCTATACATAAATTTCCCAACTCTCTGTTTCTGTCTGAAATGAAACTTAGTCGACTTACCCTATATCTATAGTCGACTAACACATTACCTAGTCGACTAATAGTCCTATATAGTCGACTACATTCAGTTTTGAAACCAAATGTCTGTATCAGTCAAAACATAGTCGACTAACCCCTTGTTGTAGTCGACTAATCAGTGTAAATTTTGTTCTGCTAGTCGACTAATATCCTGTTCAAGTCGACTAATAGCAGTTAACAACTGCTGTGCAGTTGGTGAATTCTGGTGCGTTTTTCAACGTTTCAAAATTTGAATTAGGCCTGATAACTACCCTAACTTACTATGGATTTCACCTATAAATAGGGGTATTGTCCTAGGGTCAAATCACCAATTCAAATCCAAAGTTTTCAGCCTTAAACTCTGTCCAAAAATTCTGTTTTCTAAAAACTTGTTCTCTTTCAGTTTTCTTCACCAAATTTCAAAGTCCATTGTGAAGATTTCTGAAATCCCTCCTATAAGAAACCTTGTCCATAAGCACATTCAATTTCAAGGCTTATAGGTTCATTGTACTCATTCAAAGAAGATCATTGTACAAGGCGTCTTCTTGGGAGTAGAAGAAAGTTGTACAAGGCGTTTGTTCTCTTGGTGTAAAGAGGAGTTGTGCACATTTGGCAAAGGGCGTTTGTCAAGTGGTGTACAAGGCATTGGTTGTGGGTGTACACAAATCAGGAAAGGAAAATCTCAAGCGGTTGGCTTGGGGACTGGATGTAGGTCACAAGGACCAAACCAGGATAACTCTCTTGTCTTTGCGTTTGAATTTTCTGAGTTTATCTTGTGTTTATTTTATTTCCTGCAAGTAAATTGATTTACAGTTTTTAAACACTATTCACCCCCCCTCTAGTGTTGTGTTGCTTTGATTATAGATCCTACAAAATGCATTTGTGGTCTTACCATTCTGTGGATGAGAATTGATAAGTGATTTTGGAGAGGGAATCAAATGGGAACAGGTCCCTTAGGATTTTTAGCAAATCCCCAGCTGTCAACGGGTTTGATATGCCTTTACCAACTACCGTTTGAATTGGGCTAGCCATGCTATTCCCCTCAGCATGATGAGTTGTTGAGGACTTATGTTGGGCTTACAGGCCAACATTTTCCTCTATCCTTAATCGTTAAGGATATTGGATTATCGGGTTAATGTCTGCATAATCCTGATTCCCCTTTAGGATAACCGGTGCACGGCCAGGTTCCTGTTGGTTTATGGCTGTATGACCTCACTTGGAGGAAGAGAAAGGCTCTCTTTGTGTGTGCTTTGAACACGAAGGTCTTGATCAGAGGTGTAATGTTAACTTGATCATAAGAAGGATCCTTGATTAAGGATAATACTTCTTTAAGAACTTGCCATTGATCGGCATCATGAGTAGGTCGCCCTCTGCAGTCGTGAGGCGGTATGCTCCGTTTGAATAGACTGTTTCTATTACAAACGGTCCTTCCCATTTAAGCTGAAATTTGCCTTTGGTCTTGTGCGTCATAATCATCGGTCGTCTGACGGCTAAGACCAGGTCTCTTTTCCGGAAGGCTCTCTGTTTGACCTTCTTATTGAAGGCTTTTGAGATTCGAGCTTGATATAGCTCGATATGTTGCTGAGCTTGTAGTCGCTTCTCGTCCAAAGCTTCGAGCTCTTGAAGTCGTAGGCGATCATTGTCCTCTGATGTGGTTTTAGTAATCAGAGCTCTACGCAACGATGGCATCTGGATTTCCAATGGGAGGACTGCTTCGCACCCATATACCAGGGAAAAAGGCGTATTGCCTGTCGGTGTCCGCACCGTGGTTTGGTAGGCCCAAAGACATTCACCGAGCTTTTCGTCCCAATCTCGCTTATTCGAGGAGACGAATTTCTTGAGCAGCTTGATGATTGTTTTGTTGAATGCTTCCGCCAAGCCATTGGCAGCAGGATTATAGGCAGTTGAAGTCACATTCTGAATTCGGTATTTATCGCAGAACCGATAGAATATTTGGCTTATGAATTGGGGACCGTTGTCGTGGATGATCCGCCTAGGGACACCAAATCGATGGATGACGTGGTGCTTGATAAAGTGAACCACATTGGAGGTTTTGACTTCAACCAGTGGTATAGCCTCCGCCCATTTTGAAAAGTAGTCGGTTATTGCTAGGATAAACCGGTGACCTTTTGGCGAAGAAGGGCTGATTGGCCCTACGACATCTATTCCCCATGCTTCAAATGGCCATGAAGCAACAGTCGGGTGGAGCAGCTCCGAAGGCTGGTGTATGAAGTCCGCATGAATCTGACATGCTTTACACCTTCGTGCATATTGGATGGCGTCGGCTATCATAATTGGCCAATAATATCCCAGCCTATGCAACCTGTCTTTAAGCTTTGGACCTGGCTGATGAGCTCCGCAAGTGCCATCGTGCGCTTCTTGAAGCGCTTCCTGTGCCTCTAAATTAGAAAGGCAACGGAGGAGGACACCGTCATATGAACGACGGTAAAGTGTCTTCAAAGTTGGATCGTAGTGGAAACGGAGAGACCTTCGTCTGACGGACGCCGCTTCTTTAGGATCGTCTGGAAGTAGACCGTGCAAAGCATAGTCAATGAGAGGAAAGCGCCAATCCCTCGGCTCAAGATCCGTGGAGACATTATAGACTTCTCGAATTCTTAGCATGTGCTTGGAGCATACAAGATGTCGAGTTGCGACTGTGAGGTGATACTCGGTGTCGGCTGGCAAGGCTAGCGTCGTCGCTAATGCAGCAAGAGCGTCCGCCTTGGTATTCTGAGATCGAGACACATGCCCGATGTAGAAACCTTCAAATAGGTTGGCCAATTCAACGGCCGTATGGTAATAAGGTACCAAGTCCTCATGGCGGACTTCGTATTCGCCTTTAACCTGATTGATGATCAGTTTTGAATCGCCATAAGCTTCGAGGTAGCGTACCCCCATTCCATGGGCGAGCTGAAGACCAATGAGCAGAGCATTATATTTCTCTACATTGTTGGAGCACGATTCTGTCAGAGAAAATGCTCTGGGCAGGACATGATTCTGTGGGGAGATAAACACAACCCCCACTCCGACAATAATCTTACCTTTAGGGCCCATTCGCGATGCTCCATCAAAGAACATCTGCCATACTTCCTCTTCTGAGGTTGCATTAGACTCGAAGACCTCATCAGGGATGTCTTCTTGAAGCTTTGAGTGTTCTGGAACTGGATGAGCAGCCAAGAACTCTGCAAGGGCCTGGCCTTTAACCGCCTTCTGAGGGGTGAAGATCATGTCGTATTGAGACAATAAAAGTGCCCACTTAGCCAATCTTGAATTCAATGATCCTGGCTTCGTCATAAGAAGACGCAATGGGTTTACTCTGGAGATGACATGTATGGTCTGGCCGACCAAATAATGTCGTGTCTTCTGAACAGCGAAGACGAGAGCTAGACACTCTTTCTCGATAGGGTTGTAGCGAGATTCTGCTCCTATGAGAGTTCTGCTCAGATAATAAATGGCCTGCTCGTGGCCATTGTCGTCCTTTTGAGCGAGGAGAGCACTGAGGGAGTAGTCCATAGCCTTTACATAAAGCAAGAATGGCTTCCCTGATGTAGGGGCCACTAAGACTGGAGGCTTTGTGAGGTACCTCTTGATGTCTTCATAAGCTTCTGGCAAGCTTGATCCCATACGAAGGAAGCACCCTTTTTCATGAGCCGGGTGAACGGTTGACAGTGGCCTGAGAGATTTGCAATGAATCTTCTGATATAGGCCAGCCTGCCTTGCAAGCCTCTGAGCTCTTTGAGATTCCTCGGTGGATGCATGCTCTGAATGGCTTTGACTTTGTCTGGGTCAAGATGAATTCCTTTTGATGTGACGATAAACCCAAGGAACTTGCCACTCAACACTCCCAAGAAGGATTTTGCCGGGTTCATTTTCAGTTGATGCTCCCGCATTATGTCGAACATCGTTCTGAGGTCGCGAAGATGTTCATTCTTGTTGCGGCTTTTGACGGCAATGTCGTCGACATAGCACTCCACCGTTTTTCGGAGATGATCGCGGAAGATTGTACTCATTGCCCGCTGATAGGTTGCTCCAGCGTTCTTCAGTCCGAAGGGCATTACAGTGTAGCAGTATACCCCCAATGGTGTTCGGAACGAAGTATGCTTCTCATCGTCGGGATACATCTTAATCTGGTTGTACCCTGAAAAGCCGTCCATGAAAGACATCCTTTTGAACCCGCACGTGTTGTCAATCATGACATCGGTGATGGGCAGCGGAAATTCATCCTTGGGACAGGCCGTATTGAGATCACGGTAGTCGATGCAGATCCGTATTTTCCCGTTCTTCTTGAGGACGGGGACTATATTAGCCACCTAATCTGGATGTTGCTCCTCCCGGATGAAGCCACATGCAATGAGCTTGTGAACTTTGGCTTCAATAGCTTCCATGATGTTCGGGCGAAACCGACGTTGTTGCTGCTTGACTGGCTTAACGTCGGGTTTGATGTTTAGACGGTGCATAGCGACCTGTGGATCAAGTCCGGGCATATCTTCGTAGCTCCATGCGAAGACGTCTATATACTCCTTCACGAGCATTATCAATTCCTCCTTTTCTATAAGTGATAGGCTTTCACTTATAAAGATGGGTTTGGGATGGTCTTGACTCCCCAGATTGACCTGCATCACCTTGTCTTCCGTAGGTGGTTCGCGCAGTTCGAATCTCCTTTCCCACTGGAGGTTTAATTGCTGGGCCCATGGCTCCTCATCAATAGCTTCTGTAGGCTCTAATTGACTGCTTGAAGTCATATTAATAGTGAGGTCTTTGAACATTCCTCCTATGCTGATATCGGAGTCCCACTCGGAGGATGAAGCCGAATGTGATGGAGCTGACCCATCGTCCTTGGCTTGAACCGTTGCTGACGATGTGGGCGTGACGTAACCCAACCCCCTGCGTGTACTATCATAGTAGTTTGTAGGCTTCCCTTTAGGCACAAGGTTCCGCATCAAACCGCACCTTCCTTTTTCGAAATTCAGGCCTGCTCCATGCTTCAAGTCATACCCCATTTTCTTCATAATGTGGCGCGCTGGCCGCGCATAATGGAAGAACTGTGGGGCGTCTGAGTCTGAGCTTGAATCTGCAGTTGTGGATCCCCGTGGCCGGGTTCTACCGAAGATTATCGGCGACTGACCTTGTTTGGACGGAGGGATCACCAGTGTGGCCCCCTCTATAGCTTCCACAGATGTGCTGGCCACACTTGGCTCATGTACGGGCACATGCAGAGAGCCATCCGTAATGGATTTAATCGACCCAATACTCGCAGGATAATTAAAAGAAATATTATCATTAATTACCCATTCACCTTCATCCTCTGAAGGAGTATTACATAGGGGATTATTGAGACATGCTATAATTAGTTCACCAATCAGAATGGCTGGCATGCCTGTTTCGGATTCTGAATCCGCCTCGTTGCCACTTTCATCATCGTCCGGCAACGATTCTTTGAGTGCTCCACCGGCCTCTTGATATAGGAGAGCGTCAGTGAAGTAGTTTTCCACCCCTTTGAATGGTTGCCTCTCAGCAAAGACAGTTCGTACTGTCGTGTCATCTTCAACATATTTGAAGCATTGGTGCAGAGTAGAGGGAACGATCCAGTTAGCATGGATCCATGGCCGTCCCAGTAACAGGTTATATGATGTGTCAGCATCAATGACATAGCATGTCACTTCTGACTTCAGGCTCCCAATTCTGCAACGGAGTCGGATTTTTTCCAGTGGATGACTGCTCCCTGCATTGAAACCGTATATTGTAGTAGTGGTTGCGGACAACCTGTACAATGGTATGCGAGGAAGTAGAGAAGCCTCTTGGGGATGATGCTGAGTGCGGACCCCGGATCGACTTGTATTCTTTCGATGCACGTTGAACCGATATATCCGGTGTAGTACAGAGGTCGATCATGCTTGTTGTCTTTGAGAAGCATATCTTCCGCTGTGAATGTAATGGCAGGCACCTTGGTTGTGCATGATGACATTCTGGGCAAGGAGACTGAACGTCGTCGTTAGGGATTTCAGGCATGCATGTCAGAAAGGATTCTGAATTGGCTAGCGCATCCCTGAGTGCTTCTCTTGTTTCTTTCGAGAGGCGAAGGAGCTCGTGTATAGTGTACGAGCTGGGATATTGGCCAGCTGAGCCAATATGTCAAACCGAAAGGGCGTATCAAACCCTTGGCCTGGTGGTTTCTTCAACACGTGGTCGAATCGTACCTCCTTAGGCCTCTCTTTTTCCTTGGTTGGGATTGGAGTGGATGCTGGTGCTTGTACTGATGTCGTTTGCTGTTGTGTCTCGTCAGTAGACTTTTCATACTGCCTCAAGTATGATTTTCCAGATCGGGTGCCCGTTTGTTGAGGCGTATCGGCTTGCGCCGTGCAAGCAAGCTTTTCTCCTTCTGAATCACTGAGGGAAGCCGATGTAAGATTGCCGTCGTCTGGCAGGATGGAGATGACATTGCAAGATTTGCCCTTTGACTTGGGCTTCTTTGGATCCCGCTGTACGTCTTGGACGAGGTCTGGATGTATCCACATGACTTCCCCTGTCTCCAATGTTAAGGGAACAAGACCCTTATTATGTTGAGCTATAGCTGGAGGATGCTTGACTTCCAACCGTGGCGCAGGGACTGCATAAGTCCCGTCAGGAACTGTGACCTTCGGAGCTTTGCCGAACTCAAGAGTCACCATATTGGCGGTGACTTTCTTCTGCTCCGTCTTCAGTGTCAGGACTCCAGCGTCGACCAAGGCTTGAATTCTATCCTTGAGGACATAGCACTTGTCAGTAGGATGGTGGATCATCCTGTGGTAGAGGCAGTATTTAGGGTCGTTTGTGCGCCCTATCTCATTGGGACGCCGCGCATCTGGCAGCTTCATTTTGTTCCCTTTGTGGAGCAGATGGAATATGGTGACCACCTGATCGTCTTTGAACGAGTACTGCTTTGGAGGGAACTTAGGCTCCTGATTGTTGAAGCCGCTCTTCTTGGCCTTTGACTGCACATCTCCGGATAACTCCACAGACATAGTCTCTTTACCTTTAGCTTGAGAAGATTGCGGTAGGTCGCTACGCCCTTTGTTGTTCATCCCCCACTTGCCTCTAGGGGCGGATGGTTCGAACTTTTTAGCCGACTTCTCGGCTATCTCAGCTTGTTCGACCAATTCTTTCCAAGTGTGGGCTTTGACAGCCCCATGCGAACATCTACTTGGTCTAGGAAGTTGTGTCTGCATGTCTGCAAGAGCATGGGTAATGGCATCCCAGCTGGGCACATCAAGGATAAATTTTTGAACCGTTCAATGTAGTCACGGACAGATTCGCCCTTCCTCTGCACAGTGGAGAGGAGCTTATCCATGGTTACTTCGGTATCATCCTCATAGAAACGAGAGAGGAACCGAGTTTCCAGGTCGATCCAGGAGTTGATAGAGCCCAGGGGAAGACTGCGAAACCAGTCAAATGCCACCCCCTTTAAGGTGCCAATGAAAAGCCTAGCCATGATGGCGTCATTGCTTATAACATTACCAGTCTGAGACCGGAAATAGTAGATGTGCTGATTTGGCGAGCTCTTTCCATCATAGGTATGCAGCGTTGGCGGTTTGAACTTCGGTGGATATGGCACCGAATCCTATTCCAGCGGATATGGACGGACTGCCCCTACCTTCTTTAATTCATCCCTCTGAGCTAGGGATGCGATTTGAGCTTGGAGGCCCTTAAGGACTTCGGCGTCTAAGGAAGAACCCTCCTTGGATTTCTCCGGCTTTGGTTGCTCATTGCTGAAGTGTTCCTCCTCATCGTGATTGCTCCCGGCATCATTGTTATTCCGGTTATTGAGGAGTTGAGCGAGCATCTGTTGAATATTGTCCAGAGCCTCTTGCTGAGTTCTGGAAGTTTGCTCCCGAGCTTCCAGGCGCCGACGAAGATCGTCGTTGACGTTATCAGCCATATTGACTGATGCTCTGTCTGTTCGCACCGAGCTAACTATCGCCGAAGAGGCGTACCCACTATCTTCATCTTCTTTGTCCGATAATTGGAGTGATCTCCTGGGCTGTGACGAGGCTAGGGCCGTCGAGGAAGAAGGCTGTTCATAAGTGTAGGGTATCGCCACCTTGGATCTGGTGTTTCAGAAAACACCTTCTTCATGCACCAAGACTTCGCCTAAGCCTGGGCTATAATCTGGATCTGGGGAGCTGTAGGGGGTGTCGTCAGATGTTTGTCTTCCCCTGCGCAGCTCTCGTCCCCTTCCGGTCATGTTGACGGATGCAGAGGGTAGATCTCGCGAGATGCTCCTTTTGCGGTGCTTCATCGGGGCTTGTACCGATAGCCGATCAAAAACTGACCGTCGTCTTGTGGCGGGGATTGGTCCCAGCCGGCAATGGACCGAGTGGAGTGTCACCAGCTGACATCCCACTTGTCGACAACAGGGGGAAGAGGTTTGTCTATTAGCCAACAATTTCCTCAAATCAGACCCGGTTGGGTCCCTGCAATCGAGCGCAAAGGCTCTTTTGGATCGCACATAGGGCGATGTCCTGCTTCTTTTATCCCTGCAGATGGGATTAGCACTGAATAGTGCTTTGGTTCTAGCTTCGCCATCAGACGCGAACTTAGTGCTTGACGCACTGGAAAGCGGAGCACGCTGTGGTGCTTTACCCGCTATGCTGCTGCGAAGGTAATTAGCCTTAGATGGTACTTTGGCTTCGGCTTTGCGGTCATGAACCCTGCGCGTACGTTGTGGTACAGTAGCTTCGCTCATGAGAACGAGGCCGGCGCGAGGCATCGCTGCTCTTGAATTGGGTGACGGTATGATTGCCGTTGTAACTTTATGATTGGAGCAGACAGGCATCTTGCCTTTTTCTTCGCGGGAGAGGCGCGGTTTAGGCGTAGCTACGCCTGAAGCTTTGGTTGAAGACTTCTGTTTAGGCTCCATATCCGCCTTGGCAGAGGAGGCTTAGATTCACAAGGAATCTGATTAGCCACACACGAGGCTGAGGAGTGTCGGTAGAATTCTGCTTCCGGTTTCTGATTCGAAACCTTGGTCGTGGAAACCCTCCTATGCTTCCGTGCTCGAAGCATTGGGCCACCTCCAGAGAGGACTTCTTCAAATCTTCCTTGATCGAACTGAACCACCAAGTTCTCACAAGTAAAGGAATCAGACTGCGAACGTGCTTCCTTGTTGCGCCAGAGGACCGCAGCAGGTTCGCAGAGAACCTTTTCAGTCTCCGCAGAGACTTTCCTTGAAGATTTAGCCAGAGAAGCTCTGGCTGCACCGGCTTTTCTGAATTCAGAGTTAGACCCGAAGGTCTGTTCGTCGCATTGTGACACTTGATTCTCGGCAGTGGAGAATTTCTTCCCCAGCGGAGTCGCCATCTTGTTTTCCATTATATTTGCAAAGGGGAAAACTTACAAAAAAGAGTTTGAGGAGCTAAATTACAAGTATTCTTAAAAAGATTACAAGTAGATCTCCTCAGAGATTCTGGAGAAGTGTGCCGATAGGAGTCTAGTCAGCGCACGACCACTTTGTCCCTTTGACGATGCGAGCGATGAGATTCCCTTCTCGCCTGGTTCCGGGAATCAGAGAACAGAAGGTTGGTAGAACCCTCTTGCTGCTTCTCAAAATCGCCTTCAATAAGGAATTCCTTCTCGCCTGGTTCCGGAGATTCCTTGAGAAGAAGGACGATGTTAGGGTATCAACACCCTGGATAGAGAAAGCAATTCTCTAAAAGATCTCTGAATTCGAGAACGCACGGTGCGTTGTGAAGAAGTCTCTGCTTGTGGAGTCCTCTCTCTTTTTCGTGGTCCTTGTATGTGTGCGTATGCGTGCCTCTCCTTGTACCCTTGATGGGCTATTTATAGGGAGAGCAAGGGTATAACCGTCCCTTGAAGATATGGGAACAGATTGAATCAAATCTGTTTAAATCTAGAAAGTAGCCTTGCTGCGAGGCTAGGATCAGCTTCTGCGAAGCTAGAATTGGCAGGTCGGTGGACCTTCTCGATCTGTTTTGATCCTTTCCATATCGTTGGAGGATTTCCCCTGATCTTCTTACTCGTTTTAGGAGAGTCAAGAGATTGTGGCAATCAACTGCCAAATTTGATCTCTGATTTGATCTTAATTAGATTTGATCTGATTGGATCCGATCTCATCCGGAAATTTGATTGGTCAAAGGTTGACTGTAGTAGACCAATAGCGGAGCTGTCAGCATTGAGCTCGTAGCGGGGCTAAAGGCAGCTTTTGGCGAAGTCTGAAAGAAACCCTTTGGCGGAGCTGGAAGTCCTCTGTGGCGAAGTTTGCGAGTTAGCTTCCTGGCGAGGCTTTGAGTGGCTTCAAGGCGAAGTTGGATGATGTTAGCCTCTCAAGCGAGGCTATCCCTTTGGCTCATGCGATGCTAAGTGCTAGCACCTTAGACCTGCTGAGGTCTGTTTAGAAATAATCCGGGTTCACTGTCTGCTTGCTGGATCAGTGGAGTCCAGGTTGCTTCCTTGTCCCTCGGAGATGGGTGAAAACTGGTCTTCAGCTCATCTGTCACTTGTCTTTTGTAAATGTCAACAAGTTTAGACATTGTTCAGACCATAAGAATCGTGTCTTTTTAAGTGTCAACAGGAAGCTATTGAAGCCGAAGTTCACAAGCTCATGGCATGTGGCTTCATCCGGGAGGAACAACATCCAGATTGGGTAGCTAACATCGTCCCCGTCCTCAAGAAGAACGGGAAAATACGGATCTGCATCGACTACCGTGATCTCAATACGGCCTGTCCTAAAGATGAATTCCCGCTACCCATCACCGATGTCATGATCGACAACACATGTGGATTCGAAAGGATGTCTTTCATGGACGGCTTTTCAGGGTACAATCAGATTAAGATGTATCCCGACGACGAGAAGCATACTTCGTTCCGAACACCATTGGGGGTATACTGTTACACTGTAATGCCCTTCGGACTGAAGAACGCCGGAGCAACCTACCAGCGGGCAATGAGTACGATCTTCCGCGATCATCTCTGAAAAACCGTAGAATGCTATGTCGACGATATTGCTGTCAAAAGCCGCAGCAAAGATGACCATCTTCATGACTTGAGAACGATGTTCGACATAATGCGGGCTCATCAACTGAAAATGAATCCGACAAAATCCTTCTTGGGAGTTTCGAGTGGCAAGTTCCTTGGATTTATTGTTACATCAAAAGGGATTCATCTTGACCCAGACAAAGTCAAAGCTATTCAGAGCATGCATCCACCGAGGAATCTCAAAGAGCTTAGAGGCTTGCAAGGCAGACTGGCTTATATCAGAAGATTCATCGCAAATCTCTCAGGCCGCTGTCAACCGTTCACCCGACTCATGAAAATGGGTGCTTCCTTCGTATGGGATCAAGCTCGCCAGGAAGCTTATGAAGACATCAAGAGGTACCTTACAAAGCCTCCAGTCTTAGTGGCCCCTACATCAGGGAAACCATTCTTGCTTTATGTAAAAGCTATGGACTATTCTCTCGGTGCCCTCCTTGCTCAAAAGGACGACAATGATCACGAGCAAGCCATTTATTATCTAAGCAGGACTCTCGTAGGAGCAGAATCTCGCTACAATCCTATCGAGAAAGAGTGCTTAGCTCTCGTCTTTGCTGTTCAGAAGACGCGACATTATTTGGTCGGCCAAACCATACATGTCATCTCCAGAGTGAACCCATTGTGTCTCCTTATGACAAAGCCAGGATCACTAATTCAAGATTGGCTAAATGGGCACTTCTTTTGTCTCAATACGACATGATCGTTACCCCTCAGAAGGCGGTTAAAGGTCAGGCCCTTGCAGAGTTCTTGGCTGCTCATCCAGTTCCGGAACATTCAAAACTTCACGAGGATATTCCAGATGAAGTCTTCGACTCCAATGTAACCTCAGAGGAGGAAGTGTGGCAGATGTTCTTCGATGGAGCATCGCGAATGGGCCCTAAAGGCAGGATTATTGCCGGAGTGGGAGTTGTGTTTATCTCCCCACAGAATCATGTCCTTCCTAGAGCATTTTCTCTGACGGAATCATTCTCCAACAATATAACAGAATATAATGCTTTGCTCATTGGCCTTCAGCTCGCCCATGGAATGGGGGTACGCTACCTCAAAGCCTATGGCGATTCAAAACTGATCATCAATCAGGTTAAAGGCGAATATGAAGTTCGCCACGAGGATTTGGTGCCTTATTACCATACAGCCATCGAATTGGCTAACCTATTTGAAGGTTTCTACATCGGGCATGTGTCTCGATCTCAGAATACCAAGGCGGACGCTCTTGCTGCATTAGCAACAACATTAGCCTTACAGCCGACACCGAGTATCACCTCACAGTGGCATCTCGACATCTTGTATGCTCTAAGCATATGTTAAGAACTCGAGAAGTCTATAATGTCTCCACAGATCTTTAGCCGAGAGATTGGCGATTTCCTCTCATCGACTATGCTTTACATGGTCTGCTGCCAGACGATCCTAAAGAAGCGGCATCTATCAGACGAAGGTCTCTCCGTTTCTACTACGATCCAACTCTGAAGACACTTATCGTCGTTCATATGACGGCATCCTCCTCCGTTGCCTTTCCAGTTCAGAGGCACAGGAAGGGCTTAAAGAAGCACACGACGGCATTTGCGGAGCTCATCAGCCAGGTCCAAAACTCAAAGACAGGTTGCATAGGTTTGGATACTATTGGCCAACCATGATAGCCGATGCCATCCAATATGCACGAAGGTATAAAGCATGCCAAGTTCATGCGGACTTCATACACCAGCCTTCGGGGTTGCTCCACCCGACTGTTGCTTCATGGCCATTTGAAGCATGGGGAATAGATGTCATAGGGCCAATCAGCCCCTCTTCGACAAGAGGTCACCGGTTTATCCTGGCAATAACCGATTACTTTTCAAAGTGGGCAGAGGCTATACCACTGGTTGAAGTCAAAACCTCTAATGTGGTTAATTTTATCAAACACCATGTCATCCATCGATTTGGTGTCCCTAGGCGGATCATTCACGACAACGGTCCCCAATTCATAAGCCAAGTATTCTATCGGTTCTGCGATAAATACCGAATTCAGAATGTGGCTTCAACTGCCTATAATCCTGCCGCTAATGGCTTGGCGGAAGCATTCAACAAAATGATCATCAAGCTACTCAAGAAGTTCGTCTCCTCGAACAAGCGAGATTGGGACGAAAAGCTTGGTGAATGTCTTTGGGCCTACCGAACCACGGTTCGGACACCGACAGGCAATACGCCTTTTTCCCTGGTATATGGGTGCGAAGCAATCATCCCGTTGGAAATCCAGGTGCCGTCATTACGAGTCGCTCTGACCACTAAGAGCACATCAGAGGACAATGATCGGTTGCGCCTCCAAGAGCTCGAAGCCCTAGATGAGAAGCGACTACAAGCTCAGCAACACATCGAGCTGTATCAAGCTCGAATCTCAAAAGCCTTCAATAAGAAGGTCAAACAGAGGGTCTTTCAGAAAGGAGACCTGGTTTTAGCCGTCAGACGACCGATGATTATGACGCATAAGACCAAAGGCAAATTTCAACCTAAATGGGAAGGACCGTTTGTCATAGAAACAGTCTATTCAAACGGAGCATACCGCCTTATGACTTCAAATGGCGACCTACTCATGATGCCGGTCAATGGCAAGTTCTTAAAGAAGTATTATCCCTGATTAAGGATCCTACTTATGATCAAGTTAACATTACACCTCTGATCAAGACCTTCGTGTTCAAAGTACACACAAAGAGAGCCTTTCTCTTCCTCCAAGCGAGACCTCCAAAATAACTTACCAATTCTCATCCATAGAATGGTAGGGCCACATATACATTTCGCTGTTACGTTAATACTAAACCTATGACAGTGATTCCCTCGTTTCTCCCTGTGAAAATGAGACCACCAAAATAACTTACCAATTCTCATCCATAGAATGGTAAGGCCACATATACATTTCGCTGTTACGTTAATACTAAACCTATAACAGTGATTCCCTCGTTTCTCCCTGTGAAAACGAGACCTCCAAAATAACTTACCAATTCTCATCCATAGAATGGTAAGGCCACATATACATTTCGCTGTTACGTTAATACTAAACCTATAACAGTGATCCCTCGTTTCTCCCTGTGAAAACGAGACCTCCAAAATAACTTACCAATTCTCATCCATAGAATGGTAAGGCCACATATGCATTTCGCTGTTACGTTAACATTAAACCTATGATAGTGATTCCCTCATTTCTCCATGTGAAAACGAGATCTCTAAAATCACTTACCAATTCTCATCCATAGAATGGTAAGACCACATATACATTTCGCTGTTATGTTAACACTAAACCTATGACAGTGATTTCCTCGTTTCTCCCCGTGAAAACGAGACCTTTTTCCCAAACTCCATTACAACCTTGAGCTTGGTGGCGTCTCAACCGGTTATGTCATTGCGACCTCTGAACCAGCAGACAGCTAAGTCTCAATTCCGAGCCCTGTTGACATTTACAAAAGACAGGTCTCGATACTTATTGACATTTACAAAAGATAAGTATCACCAATCTTGAGCTTGGTGGCGTCTCATTCGGTTATGTCATTGCGACCTCTGAACCAGCAGACAGCTAAGTCTCAATTCCGAGCCCTGTTGACATTTACAAAAGACAGGTCTCGATACTTATTGACATTTACAAAAGATAAGTATCACCAATCTTGAGCTTGGTGGCGTCTCAACCGGTTATGTCATTGCGACCTCTGAACCAGCAGACAGCTAAGTCTCAATTCCGAGCCCTGTTGACATTTACAAAAGACAGGTCTCGATACTTATTGACATTTACAAAAGACAGGTATCACCAATCTTGAGCTTGGTGGCGTCTCAACCGGTTATGTCATTGCGACCTCTGAACCAGCAGACAGCTAAGTCTCAATTTCGAGCCCTATTAACATTTACAAAAGACAGGTCTCGATACTTATTAACATTTACAAAAGATAAGTATCACCAATCTTGAGCTTGGTGGCGTCTCAACCGGTTATGTCATTGCGACCTCTGAACCAGCAGACAGCTAAGTCTCAATTCTGAGCCCTGTTGACATTTACAAAAGACAGGTCTCGATACTTATGACATTTACAAAAGATAAGTATCATCAATCTTGAGCTTGGTGGCGTCTCAACCGGTTATGTCATTGCGACCTCTGAACCAGCAGACAGCTAAGTCTCAATTCCGAGCCCTGTTGACATTTACAAAAGACAGGTCTCGATACTTATTGACATTTACAAAAGATAAGTATCACCAATCTTGAGCTTGGTGGCGCCTCATTCGGTTATGTCATTGCGACCTCTGAACCAGCAGACAGCTAAGTCTCAATTCCGAGCGCTGTTGACATTTACAAAAGACAGGTCTCGATACTTGTTGACATTACAAAAGACAAGTATCACCAACCTTGAAGCTTGGTGGCTCCTCAACCAGTTATCTCATCGCGACCTCTGAACTGACAGACTGCCAAGTCTCAGTATTTAATCCAGCAAAGGACTATTCTCTCAAATGGCACCAATACAATTTGGAACCGATAATTCAGAAAGTAGAACAATTTGGGGATTCGACAGGGAGTCAAAACAAAAATTATTATTTTATGATTCCAAAAGGATGGGATACATGGAGTCAAATATATTGCGACCTACGGGCGTACATTATAAGATCTGATCCGCTCTTCAAGGGAAGCCAGCCTCGCCCTCTTATCATTAGCAGCCCGGACAAGCGCCTGCGACCTCAGCTCAGCCTCATTAAAGTTCGTCGCCTGGGCCAAACGAGCTTCGACCTCAACCAAGGTTGCCCTCTGAGCTAACTCCTGCCGTGAGAGTTCGTCACTCTGGGCCTTAAGCTGCTCAAGCCGCGTAGTCTCTTCAAGACGCACTGGTTCAGCCCTGGATAAGAGAAGATTTGCCTTCCTGATCATCTCCTTGGCCTTCCCAATTTTGTCTTCAGCGTTAAGAAGAGCACTGGTGGAGGCATCAATGGCATTCCCAACCTCCACTTTCCTTGTCTCCAAGGATTTCAAGTCAGAAGAAATAGCCTTAGCAACCTCCTGAGCAGCAAGACGGGCTTCATGCATTTGAGCGACAAGATGCGCAAGCTGCCCACTAACCGAAGACTCCAGGTCTGAGCGGCTAAGACGGCGCCATTCCTCTACGTCCCTCTCAAATTGATCTACCAGGAGTTCCAAGGCAGTGGCCTGGTGATACCCTTCAAAGTCCCTGTAGGCTGTCTAAAAATCACCAAGACAAGCCACCAAAACACAGAGATCCAAGATCCAGGCGCAAGGCTAAATGTGACAATCAAGACGCGAGAGATAGCCCGCGTCTCAGCATCAAGGCGCGTCAGCCCGAAGCCCGCGTCTCAGCATCAAGGCGCGTCAGCCCGAAGCCCGCGTCTCAGCATCAAGGCGCGTCAGCCCGAAGCCCGCGTCTCAGCATCAAGGCGCGTCGGCCCGAAGCCCGCGTCTCAGCATCAAGGCGCGTCAGCCCGAAGCCCGCGCCTCAGCATCAAGACGCGTCGGCTCGACACCCACGTCTCGGTTGCAACTACCCCGATTATGGCGCCATCCGCCGCCCATATAGCGGGGAAGTTGGCCCTCATCGTGGAGCACTTTAGGGGCACGATCACCCCCTAAAAACCCTATAAATAGTCCCGTCACTATTGAAGGAAGGAGGACAATTGACGACGAGAAGAAAAAAGACGACAATTAAAGGAGAGATCAACGACAGAGAGAGAGAAAACCCTTCAGCGAGCTTACTGAGTACTAGCCGCTCTTCGCCTACCTCCTCCTCTAGAGTTTTGGTAGACGGAGCTGAGTTACTCCCTCTACCGACCGAAGAGAAGATCCCCGACGGTCCGAACAGTCATCTGGTCAACGGAGAACAAGATTCACTCTCCACCGCCACACGAAGAACCCAGCACTAAACAAAGGAGGAATTCAAGATTCAATATTCTCCCTCCCTTGTAACCGGAAGATTAAGCCGGCTGTAATCTTTTCCATCTGATTCCAGGAAGCGTTACACCAGCCAACTCCTCTCCGTGTCAAACAAGAGATGGCGACTCCGCTGGGGACTACTTTCGTCACTGACGAACAGATCGTGGCGCAGGATGATGTTCTCCATAAGGGGAAGATGGTCGAAACACTCGTTGTCGAGTTCGACCAGGCAAAGTATGAAGAGTTCCTCTCTTCTGGCTCCAAGAGCCCAAAGACCCGCGTCTGCCGCAGGGTCTCAACTGAGAAGCTACCCGAAGCCCAATCTGAGGCTCTGCCGGGTGCCGATGCCCACTGTGCCGAGACAAGTTCGCGCGCCAACGCCTCCCAGAAGGCCCGCGTGACCTCAGGCACTGCTGTTGCGATCAACCGCGTCGCACAGAACACACGCGCCAACGCCTCCCAGAAGGCCCGCGTGGTCCCAGGCACCACTGCTGCTGCGATTAACTGCGTCGCGCAGAATACCCGCGTCAACGTCTCTCAGGAGACCCGCGTGGTGAACACTCTTGGTTCTACAAACCAGGATGTTGTTGGTTCTCTCCACCTCCTCGACGCAATCGGAATGCTGAGCGTCGATAGAGGAGACGCGCGCGTCAACTCCAAGTCGGAACCGTTGGTTGTCTGACTGGGGGTAGACGCGGCGTACAATCTGATGCCTTGCCCGCACTTCGTCCAGTGCGTGAGATCCGCGTTTGGAGACCCAGACGCGAGACCCCTCAAGTTGAGTCCTCTGAGGACCAACTCATCAAACGCCAGGGTGAAACCTCCGCGTCTTTTCAAACGCAGGAAGTACGCACTCATAGGCGTGGGGCCCAGCAGCCCACTCCCTCTCAAGCAACTCTGCCTAAACACACCAGGCAGCAACGCGAGACTCGCGCGCGCGTCATACAGCCGCATCATGAGAGCCGCGTCCCTGAAGTCTGCGTCCAGGCTGAACAGCACATGACCGTCTCCCGTCTTCGACGTCGCGAGACCAGTCTCTTTAATCCCCCTCCCACGGATTTGAGGGATTATTTGACAAGGAAAAGAAGTGCCAATCAGGCCACTTCGTCATGCTGCTGTCAGCAACTCATCCATATGCTCTCTGGATGCCATTATGGATCAGGCGTGCACCAGCAGTCCTTAATCAGACAGCTGACCCTGATCCCCCGTCAGCCAAAAGAAGACGCTCCCACAGGAGGAGAACCTTCTCAGATGTTGAATACCCGGAGCTTACTGCAAACATGACTAGCAGAAGCAAGGGAAAACAACTAATGGTCAACTCAGAGGAATCTGACTCTGAGCCGGAGGGGGTGTATCAACACACTCGCACCCGGACAGGGGCCATTCCCCCAATTGACTATAATGCCTTAGCCCGCGGCATTAGAATGGGTGGTTCTCACTCCGCTATAGTGGAGTCGCAAGCTTCAAACTCTTCCGTCGAGAAGGAGGCCTCCGCCTACATGGCAGACACTCCTGAGGAGACGGCCAGGCGTTTAGAACAGACGCAGAAGCACCAGATGGATATAATCGCCTCTCAACAGAGATCCATTGACTCCCTTAAGCATATGCTTGAGAAATTGCTTGAAGAAAGAGCGAGATCTCCTCCTAGACGACCGAAGGGGAAAGGGAGAAAGGGAGGAAGCCCACCCTCCGAATCTTCTGACGAGACACGACGATCTACCTCGGATGTGTCCAAGCCCTCGTCGCAGGCAAGAAGCGACCAAGACCAGGAGAAGACTCATGCTAAGAGGATGAGTCAATTGGAACGACGCCTCGAGGCCCTTGCCAATCGCAAGGACCTCCAAGAAGCGGGAGTGGTCCGGCCCTATCCGGCTGAGTGGGACTTAGTTCCATACCCTCCTAAGTTCAAGGCTCCAACCCTCCAAGCATTCGACGGGAAGGGGTCACCCAACCAGCACATCTACTACTTCAAATCCCAGACCGGGAATGTGGTAGATAATGACGCCATCCTGGCGCGACTGTTCATCGGCACCCTGAAAGGGTTGGCTTTTGAGTGGTTTATGAAGCTCCCGGAGGGTTCTATCAAGAACTGGGGGGATCTAGAGAAGCTGTTCTTGACACGCTTCTTCGAAGACGACTCCGAAGTCACAATGCCCACCCTTTTAGCTACCAACAGCGGAGAGGGGAGTCCGTCAAATCTTTCGTGGAAAGATTTCAGAACACGGCACTCCGGTGCCCAAGCGGTATGACCCAGGTCACCCTGGTGGAAACATGCCGCCACAATCTCCAAACCTCACTCCTTGCTCAAATAGGAGTTGCTGAAAGCCGCACCTGGAAGCAGTTAGTCCAACAGGGTGAACAGGCTGAGGAGATTGTTGCCTGTGTTAAGGCAGAGGAAGGCAAGCTGCGGCCGGAAAGGTCGACAAGGCGTGCACCGGCACCAGACACCTCCCTCCAGACGAAGCGGAAGGATAATTTGGCGACGGAGACCAAATCTCCCACCAAACCTCAAACAGGCAGGGCAAGTGGCTCTTCAAGCCAGCCACGCCCCAACAAGCAATATTCCTTCAAGGAGGAACACGTCGATTCGCTCTTCAAGCTACTCAACAAGAGCAATCGACTGAAGCTCCCTGAAATTAGACGCCCGGAGGAAGTCGGCAAGACCGACAATCCCAACTACTGCATGTACCACAGGATGTTGGGACATCCTACCAAAAGCTGCTACGTCTTCAAGGACATTCTTCAGGCTTTGATTGACGCGGAGGTACTCAAGCTCCGACCAGAGCAGAAGAAGGTCACGGCCAATGTAACATCGGTTCTCCAGTTCGGGAGACAACCTCCAACGCCTGCGGGGGTAACTCCTATTCCAAGGGGAGAATTAAGAGTGGTCAACACAGACCCTCACCAGCAGCAGGAGAAGGGCTTGGTAGCCGTCCCTACACCTCAGGGGGAAACCATGTGGGTCCACCCTGACCTCGTCGATGAACAACAATGGACTACTGTAACCAACAGGAAGTCCAAAGGCAAAGCAAAGGCTTCGTCCTGCCATGTGGTATGTGCTTCCTCCCGAGAAGCAGAGGATGATGTTCCCTTTCTGACTGATTCAGAAGAGGAAACAATAGTCCTGGCCGCAGAGCCCAGCCAACGATAGCGGGGACCCGTTCAGGACAGGCATACTTGAAGCAGTACGGCGAGACGGCAGCGGCTTCTCCGCAACCAGCCGTAGAATCAGCCAAGCCCTCCACGAAGCCACCTGTGGCAAAGCAGAAGGAGACTCGGTTCTCTCGAGCCCTTCCAAAAGGTGCAGCGGAAGGATCCTCGACACCTTACCACTTCGATGTCTTGGCTCAACTAGCCAACATCCCGGCACGCATCACCTTGTATGAACTCCTGAGGCTATCAAAGTCGACCAGGGAAGCTCTGCAAGAAGCTCTGGCAAATGCTGAGGTCTTCATGACCCAGGTGCCGAAGGAGGAAGATGTAGAGGATTGCCTCCACACTTCCCAGAATGCCCCCTGCATCACCTTCACGGCAGATGATATGCAGGTGAAAGGGAAACACGATCGACCCCTGTACTTCACAGGTTACATCGGATCATCTGAGGTGAACCGCATTCAGGTAGATCCAGGGTCCGCATTGAGCATTATGCCCCGCCGAGTCATGCAACACCTCGGCATCCCTACTCACCGTCTGAGCCCTACACAGACGACCATCTACGGGTTCAATGCCAACGGCACCCGTCCAATGGGGAAGATCAAGCTCAAGTGCCAGATTGGGAGCCTCAAGTCGGAGGTGACATGCTATGTCATCGATGCCGACACTTCCTACAATCTGCTGCTAGGACGACCATGGATCCACCGCAACTCCATCGTTCCCTCCACTCTTCACCAAGTCATGAAATACATTGACGCGAGTGGGAAGGTGCAAACGTTGGTTGCCGAAAGGTATCCGTTCAAGGGAGTCGAGAATTATTTCACGGATTCCCTTTTATATCAGGATCCGGTGGACGAAACCCCGCAACTGGAGGCGCCAGACTCTGGTAATGAGGCTGACACTGAGCCCGAGCAAGAAAAGTGCCTGTGGGAGTTAAAACCACTTGTAAAGAGCACAATAAGCTCGATGTTGATAATACCACCGACGATGCAGGCGGTTGGTATATTAATGAGAATCTAGACTTTGAATATTTTTCTGCGTGTGCATCCGATTCTATACCGTCGGATACTACTACCGACGTAGACGATGACATCTGGTCGGCAATGGATGCTTTGACATCATTGCATGTACCAGTAAAATCATCTTTCGGGACATACCAGGATAATGGCGATGCGCAGGAGTCTATATTCTTGGTTCCGGCAAGACGAAAAGGCCAAAGACCAATACTTTTTGGGTGAATCTCGTCTGAACCAATGCCCCGCGAAGAATCAGAAAGCGAGGAGGAATCCCCTCAGCTCGACCATTATGAATCGAAGGCACTCAGAATGATGAAGCAAATGGGGTACGATATAACCAACAAGCCCGGGTTGAACTTCGGCAAAGGAAGGAGGACGCTACTTCGATCCTTTGTGCCAAAAGGGAAGGCCCCGATTATTATCATCGGACGCGCCGGGGGTTGGGCTATGTATCAACTCCGGTCCCATCAGCCTCTGATTCTCAAGAATCGTCGAGCAACTATTGCTCTTCAGACACGTCATCATGGGAGTCAGATGTCAGTGTCGGCAACATCTTCAAAGGGCTTTCAGTAAACATGGTTTTAACAGGCCATCTGGAAGATGAAGTTGAAGAAATGATCCAACCTGATACAGATCCTTGGATCAAACATTTGAATGCTCTTTGGGATATCCGCTTTGAACAGCGTGAGCCACCCACAGATGACAAGGTGTTCAGATCAACCTAGGAGATGAGACCAACCCCAAGCCCATCTTCATAAGTGACGGCCTGTCGCCTCCAGAGAAGAAAGATTTAATATCTCTTGTACAAGAGTATATAGATGTCTTCGCCTGGAATTATGAGGACATGCCTGGACTTGATCCTCAAGTGGCTATGCATCGCCTCAACATCAATCCGGACATGAAGCCTGTTAAACAACAGCAGCGACGGTTCCGTCCAGAGATAATGGAGGCAATTCAATCAGAAGTCAGAAAGCTCATCGATTCTGGCTTCATCGGGAAGAACAACATCCCGACTGGGTAGCCAACATCGTCCCCGTCGCCAAGAAGAACGGGAAGATCCGGATTTGCATCGACTTCCGTGATCTAAACGAGGCCTGCCCCAAAGACGAATTCCCATTGCCAATCACAGATGTCATGATTGACAATACTTGTGGATTCGAGCGAATGTCCTTTATGGACGGGTTCTCATGATACAATCAAATCAAGATGTATCCCGATGACGAAAAGCATACCTCCTTCAGGACTCCTCTAGGGGTATATTGTTACACCGTCATGCCCTTCGGACTGAAAAATGCAGGGGCAACATACCAAAGGGCCATGAACGCCATTTTCCATCAGCAAATGCGGAAAACGGTGGAATGCTATGTCGATGACATCGCGGTGAAGAGTCGCACTAAGGTGATCACATAGCAGACCTGAAGGTGGTCTTCGACATCATGCGGGCTCATCAATTGAAGATGAACCCCACCAAATCCTTCCTGGGGGTAGCCAGTGGCAAATTCCTAGGATTTGTTGTGACTTCCAAAGGAATCTATTTGGATCCAGAGAAAGTCCGCGCTATCCAAGAGATGCAACCCCCCAGAAGCCTCAAGGAGCTCAGGGGATTACAAGGACGATTGGCGTACATCCGCAGGTTCATATCAAACCTTTCCGGGAGATGCCAACCCTTCGCCAAGCTGATGAAAAAGGGTGTTTCATTCATTTGGGACGACGCTTGTCAAAAAGCGTTTGAGGAGATCAAACACTACCTCACCCAACCACCAGTCCTTGCAGCTCCGGTGTCCGGAAAGCCTTTCCTGGTGTACGTCCGAGCAATGGATCATTCCTTGGGAGCTCTACTAGCTCAAAATGATGAACAAGGACGAGAACAGGCAATCTACTATCTGAGTAGAACAATGATCGGAGCCGAACATCGGTACAACCCGATCGAGAAGGAATGTCTGGCACTAGTGTTCGCCATCCAGAAAATGCGACACTATCTAGTAGGCCAGACTATAAATGTCATATCAAAAGTAAACCCTTTGAGGTTACTTATGACAAAGCCTTCTTCACTAAATGGCCGGCTGGCAAAATGGGCCATATTGCTATCACAATATGAGATGCATTTTCTGCCACAAAAGGCTATTAAGGGGCAAGCGGTGGCGGACTTCTTAGCTGAACACCCCGATCCGAGGGCAGCCAAACTCTATGAGGATCTCCCAGATGAGGCCGCCGAAGTCTACCTGACTCAGACATCGTTCGAAAGTCAAGTATGGCAACTTTTCTTCGACGGTGCATCAAGGACAAGCCCGAAGGGACACATAGTAGCGGGGGTAGGAGTAGTACTCGTCTCCCCACAAAATTATGTGATTCCCCGAGCTATCTCGTTAACCGAGCCCTGCTCCAACAATGTGGCGGAATACAACGCTCTTTTGATTGGGATGCAATTCGCCGATGAGATTGGCGTTAAAAATCTCGAGGCGTACGGTGACTCTAAACTCATCGTCAGCCAAGTTCGCGGAGAGTACGAGGCCAGACATGAAGATCTAATACCCTACTACAACGCGACAATTCACATGGCCGAAAGGTTTTCAAACTTCTACATCGACCATGTACCGCGCAGGCAAAATGCACATGCGGATGCACTCGCATCCCTCGCTGCTTCCTTAGCTCTTCCAGCTGGAGCAATGGAGAAAGTATTCGTCTATAGCCACGACCTATACTGTCCAAAAATTCCCCTCGGAGACTACCCGGGGTCAGCGGAAGATCATCGCGGTAAAGAAACACTTGAAGTGTTGACCGCTTCAGGGCTTAAAGACTGGCGATTCCCCTACATTGATTTTGTCTTATACGGCATTCTGCCCGAAGACACCAAGGAGGCGGCCGCCATTCGGAGGAAAGCCCCCAAATTCTACTATAATGCGATTTCGCGAACATTGTATCGTCGATCGCATGACGGGATCCTGCTCCGATGCCTCTCATCAAAAGAAGCCCAAGGAGTATTGAAAGAAGCCCACGATGGTACTTGTGGAGCTCATCAACCTGGCCCGAAATTGGCACATCGACTCCAAAGGATGGGTTACTATTGGCCCAAGATGATTGCCGATGCTGTCGCTTATGCTAAGAGATGTTACGCCTGCCAAATACACGGCGATTTCATCCATCAAGCACCAGGGTACCTCCACTCCACGACCTCTACTTGGCCGTTTGAAATGTGGGGGATGGACGTGGTTGGCCCTATCAGCCCACCATCATCGAAAGGACATCGGTTCATTCTAGCGATAACCGATTACTTCTCTAAGTGGGCCGAAGCTATCCCTTTGAAAGAGGTGAAATCTTCTAACGTGATCAAGTTCGTGAAACATCACGTTATTTACCGCTTCGGTGTGCCTCGGCGTATCATCCATGACAATGGACCCCAGTTCATCAGCCAGGCTTTCCAGAGATTCTGCGCGAAGTTCAGAATCCAGAGTGTGTCCTCAACGGCATACTATCCTGCTGCTAACGGTCTTGCAGAAGCCTTCAACAAGGCTATTGGCAAGCTTCTCAAAAGTTCGTCTCGAAAAGTCAACGGGACTGGGACGACAAACTAGGCGAATGCTTATGGGCCTACCGCACAACGGTGCGAACCCCAACTAAAGCCACGCCATTTTTCTTGGTATACGGATGCGAAGCCGTCCTTCCATTGGAAATACAAATTCCCTCTCTACGCGTCGCCTTGACAGCGGAAATGACAACTGAGGAGAAGCATCAGCAGCGACTCCAGGAGTTGGAAGCCTTGGACGACAAGCGTTTGCAGGCCCAACAACAAATCGAGCTTTACCAAGCTCGTATCACCAGAGCCTTCAACAAGAAAGTCAAAGCGCGAACTTTCAAGAAAGGCGACCTTGTCTTAGCTGTCCGAAGACCCATGGTCATGACGCACAAGACAAAAGGAAAATTTCAGCCCAAATGGGAGGGACCATTTGTGGTAGAGTCATCTACTCGAATGGATCATACCGCCTCATAACTTCAAATGGTGATACACTCATGATGCCGATCAATGGCAAATTCTTGAAGAAGTACTATCCTTAATGTACTCTTCTTCCGATCAAGTTAAAAGTACTCCTCTGATCAAACATCCGACGCCCTCGACGGCTAAGGATAGAGGAAAATGTTGGCCTTTAAGCCCAACATAAGTCCTCGACAACTCATCATGCTGAGGGGAATAGCATGGCTAGCCCAACTCAAACGGTAGTTGGTAAAGGCATGTCAAACCCGTTGACAGCTGAGGATTTGCTAAAATCCTAAGGGACACGTTCCTGCTTGATCCGACGCCCTCGACGGCTAAGGATAGAGGAAAATGTTGGCCTTTAAGCCCAACATAAGTCCTCGACAACTCATCATGCTGAGGGGAATAGCATGGCTAGCCCAACTCAAACGGTAGTTGGTAAAGGCATGTCAAATCCGTTGATAGCTGAGGGTTTGCTAAAAATCCTAAGTGGACTCGAGTCCACTCTTTCCTCCAAAATCCCTTACCAATTCTCGTCCATAGAATGGTAGGACCACAAAGTGCAATCATTACTACGTTAACACTATACCTCTGGTAATGAATACCCTTTGTCGGGTATAAACTTTGCTTGTTAACTCTGCATAGAGTAACAAACTCTCAAATTTGCCAAGTTAACACTATACCTCTGGCATTTCAAATTCCACTTGTCAATTCTCATCAATAGAATGACAGGTCCTCAAATTGCTCTTATCACAAGCCAATCTTGTCAAGTTAACATTACACCTCTGACAAACTACTGTTTAAGTTAACATTACACCTCTAAGCAGTACATCGAGTGCCTGTCAAGTTAATATCACACCTCTGATAGTCACCTTTCTTCAGACTTCCGTATCGAAGCTGAAATGGACGATGCCAAGTTAACACTACACTTCTAGCATCCGAGTCATCGCTAAGTTCAACAATACACCTATGGCCATGACCTTTCCTCGACTTCTTCGTCTAAGTCGAGATGACCAATGCTAAGTTCAACATCACACCTCTAGCATTACCTCACTGTTAAGTAAACATTACACCTATGACAGTGACATTCTGAGTTAAGTTAATATCACACCTCTGACTCACATCCTTGTCGAGTTAACACCACACTTCTGACAAGACTATCTCCAACCCGTTAAGTTAATATCACACCTCTAACGGTAAAAGCTTTACTAGATTCCTCGCGGGTCTAGTTTCACTTGTTATTCTCTTCAACAGAATAACAGGTCCACCTAAAAGACATTGTTAGGTTAACATTACACCGCTGACAATGTTTTATCAAATTCCCCAGCTGACCTTGAATCAAGTCAATCCTAGACACTTGACAAAAGTTCACCTTCTCTGGGAGTACGCATTCCCCCTGTCACTTTCTTTTATAAAGTGGCGGGTCCACCAAAATCATTCTTTTGCTTCTAAAATAAAACATTCAAGACAACAGAAAGAGGCAAAAGAAAAGTGTCACTTTTATTCATATCCAAACACATGAAAGTGATACAAAACGCTCTCTTATACAATAAGATTGAGTGTTAAATTAAGGAGTACAAAGAAGTCCCTCTCTCTCTCTGAGGCCGTACTCACTCCTTGAAGCCGCATCTGATCCTAAGTGCATGATGTCTGAAGAAGTGGCGACTGTTGGAACCGATTGCACTTTGATGCACGACGCCAACTTCGAAAGCGCCCTAGCTGACTAAGCTAAGAACAATGGTGTTCTTGAGGTCCGGTGGCAACAGAAGGTCCTGCAACCCTTCGTTCAGGCGCGTCTCTTTCCCTAGCAGACCATCCAACAAACATGGAGTCACTACTGGGGTGAGAGAGGAAGTTTAGGAGTCATCACAAAGGATGCTACCCTCCACTAGGTCAGCGACAACAGAAGAGCCTGCAACCCTTCGTTCAAGAGTTGATCTTTCCCCCGCAGGCCATCCAAAGGACATGGACTGTCCTTGATGTTACTTCTGGGATGGGAGAGGAAGAGGATCCTCTCCGCCACCGCAACCGCCGGAACCTCCTCGCCGTCATACTTGACCTGACCATCTCTTGCCATCAGGCAAGAGTGGTGCAGGAGATCTGAAGAGACCTTGGCGAGATGTGGGTCCTCGTCAGAGATATAATTTACTCTCTTACAAACGACGAGGACTATAATTTACTCTCTTACAAACGAACATTGAGCAAGCTCGCCGGTTGAAGCACTCGTCCAGGAGACCAGCGAACCTGCAAAGAACAAATAAGAGAATCAGAAAATCTGGAACTTAGTATACTTTAACAAAAGAAAACTAAGTAACAGAAGACTTCAGACGCGGAAATGATCTGCACAGTCAAACCACCGCGTCAGCAGAAACAGACGCGAGTTAAAACTGTGCCGCGCCCAGGATTCAAACGCGGTCTCAGTTTGCACCCGCGTTAATATACTAGACGCGAAAAACTTCAAACGCCGAAAATTGCCATCTCTCTGTTGGGTGAACAGGAGTTGCAAGATTCAGGTCTGAAACGCGCCAAGGCAATAGCCATGAGCAAAGCCAGCGTCAAGAGCCCGCGTTCAGAAAAGTTCAAGTCACCAGCACAAATTCCAGAATAGGAATGCACCAGAATTTCATTCGGATGCCTATGCCAAAATCCAGGCTATGGACATCATCGGGGTGACATACCAGCAGAAACCTCTGTCCAGAGTTGACCTCTTTTGCATCAAACGCGGGTGCGCAGGATGACATGAGAGAGGATTCCTTCTGAAGAGACCAAACAGAGGCATGAGAGCTCTGGGTCATCTTCATCCATGGGGTCACCTTCATCCATGAAGACGGTTCTCTGAAAGATAATTCAAGGCGAGGACTTCTCTCGGAGCAAAACAAATGAAAACAGTCTAAGTTGGATTGTTAAGGAGGAAGAGGGTGCACTCTATTTATAGGCAGTCCCTAATAACTGTCATTAATGGGGCATCAATCGGAACCGTCGCGCACAACTGTCAAAGCCCAATCAAAAACGGACGCGTGGAGTGCTGCTTTGGAAACCGTCGAAATGCGCCGGTTTTTCAACCGCCAGCGTCGGTCTGCATGCAAGAGCATAAACGCCTGAACCCAATAAGAGGCTGACGCGTGGATAACTGTCTTGGGAAGCAACGGATGACCCGGAACCCCAATCGACGGTGAAGGCTTGACTTTCAAAGATCTCCTAAAAATCTTTTAAAGTCATGCTGCATTGAACGCAGATGGGAAAGTCGCTCGAGGCTGCGTATCCCGTGTCTGATCGATTCGCCGTCTTTCTTAGCAACCGCGTTTCACTCTGTGATTGACGCTGCGTCTCACTCCATGGACTGACGACCGCGTCTCACTTTATGGATCAAAGCTGCGTCTCATCAAGAAGACCGCGTATCACTCTGAGATTGATGCTGCGTCTCATCAAAAGGACTTAGTAAATCTAAGTTCCTGTGGACTGACGACCCGTCTCACTTTATGGATCAATGTCGCGTCTCATTAAGAAGACTCAGAGTCAAGGCCGCGTTTCATTAACAGGACTTAGTCTTACCTAAGTGCCAGTTACCAAGGAGTTGGATTCGCCTACAGCTGAGCAAAAGAAGATGGAGCAAAATTTTTCAAACTTTTATTATAAACAGTAAAAGTGGATACAAACACTCTAAAAGAGTGCTCTTCTTTACAAAAAAGAGGGAAAAGAAAAAGAAGGCTAAATGTCCTGGTTCGCCAAGGTACGGATTTGTTCCCTAAGGCGGTGAATCTCGTGTTGGCGCGTCCTTTCAGCTTCCATAATAGCCCGGTGCCGCAGCTCCTCTTCGGATAAGAAATTTCTTGCGGCCAGCTGCGTTCGCAGAGATTCCACCCTGGAAGAATGTAGAGACAGACTCTCTTCAGCTCGCGCCTTAGCAGCTTGTTGCTCCTCTAGCTGCTTTTTGATGATAGCAAGCTTTTCCTCATTGAGCGCAAGCACCACTTTGCCTTGGCAATGGTGTCCCGAGCCCTGATGATGACTTGCTCTGTGCTCTGCATGACAAGCTCGGATTCCCTTGAATCGCCAGCTAGTTTCTGACATTCAGCCTGGGAATATTCGAGATTGCGGATCTCTGCAGCGATTTGTGCCTCCGCTTCCTGTCGCTCTTGTTCTTGAGCAGCTAGGAGCCTAGTCAGGGTGGCCTGGGCCTCACTAAAGGAGCCAGCATCTTCCAAAGACTCCAGCTCCTGTAGGTAGTCTCCCAGTTGCTCTACCACCAGTAGACACGCCTTGGCAAGTGAAGGCCTCCAGTTAATTCGACGTTCACGGCCAGATTTTTAAGAAGTGTCTGGGCAAATTGGAACGTGCTGTTTCCACGTAAGATGAGATCAATACATGATCCCATCGAAGCGAAGAATTGCTGCACCATCTGACGTGCCAGTTCCCCCATGTCTTCACCACCTAGGAAGCTTCCCGACCCTTTTCTGTCACAGGATAGGGGATATAAGGCGGATCTTCTCGCAAAGAGTCGTGCTGGCCGACGAGACAGCAAGAGCTGGACCGGCCGCTGACGCTTCCGGAGGTACTACCTCTACAGGAGCCTCCACAACCAATGAGGGAGTAGTAAGCACGACCTCCTCAGAAACCTCCACCGAGACCTGAGCTGTATGGCCTTCTGGAAGGGTGCCAACCATCGGACCCTCCACCTGAACCCCCTCGGTCCTCTCTGCAAGTTTATCGCGATGTTAGCCACAATGATAGAAGAGCTAAACATTTAAAGCATCAGAGCTGCCTTACCAGGTTGGAGGTCCGGAGACGTCAAATCCTGGAGACGGAAGTCTCCTTGGCTTCAGCAGTAACCTCCTCGCCTAGCAGAGTGAGAGCCTCCTCAGCCTCAGTGGTTACTTCCTCTTCTGGCAGAGTGGAAGGCTCCCCAGTCTCAACAGCTGCCCCCTTTGAGGGTATCTCAGCAGCCGAGACCGTGGAAGGCTCCCCAGTCTCAACAGCTGCCCCTTTGAGGGTATCTCAGCAGCCGAGACCTCAATCCCCTCGGGCCGGGTCAACTCTTTCACCATCTCCTCGATACGCGAGGAGGTTGTAGCCTCAGCATCTTCGGTTGGCCTGCAGCATAAAAGAAGAATGTTAGAACACTCTTCAATATGCAAAGAGAAAATTAAACAGAAGATGGAAAGAATACCTTCAGTAGGGATAATTGCCAGCGATGGTGCAGTCGATGGCTCACCCTCATGTATTTCCTCCTCCGAGATGTGGAAGAATTGCTCTGATCAGGAAGAGCGGGTTCATCACCATAGTCGGTCTCGTCTTCGAAGTCGCTTTCCCCGATAACGAAGAAGACGACAGCGCAACGCGAGGAAGCTCCGCAACAGGAGCCTACCTCCAATCACCCCAGTGGTAGGACTAGGGTCGACTGCCCTAAGACTGGAAATGAAGATGCTGCTAGGAGACCCCGGCTGATGTGCCTCGTCTCTCCCATCACGAGCAGAAGAAGGCTCGGGTTGAGCTGAGAGGCCTGCAATCTCAACATCCCTCCAGTCATTATGTCAACCTCCAGTGACTCGTCATCTTCGCGGCGGTGGACTCTTCAACAAGCTCCCCTTCCTCCACGGTCTTGCTGCGCGACCTAGGAGCACGGACTAGGGTGGGGAATCTTCATCTTCCGACGGTTCCTCAACCCTAACAGGGACGTCTTCAGGAGGAGCCTCGACTCCAGCAGAGATGTCTCTGGATTGAGAGACTTCAGCCGTCAAATCCCTCCGAGCCTTCTTTGGGGCAGGCTCGGCGATAGAAGCAGAGCGTCGATGACGCTTGCTCGCCAACTGCTTAGACCTCCTGGCTGGTGGCTCCACCCTTGTCGCTGGTGGCTGCCCTTGCCGGTCGCGGCTCCGCCTCACTGCTGGGGGCTCCCTCCTCGATCTTCGCCCGACTCCTTTTGGGCCTTCAGGTACTGTTCTACGAGTTTCGTCGTTTACTAGAATCAGTCCTGGCCTCGAGACTTGCATTGATGCTCTCAATGCATGAAGACGCCGGGAAAAAGTCTGGCGTTTGGATGGCTTGAGAGTACCAAGTACAGAAGTGCTGAAACTCGTACGGCACTTGGGCCCCTCGAGAGGTAGACGGAAAGATACTCCCGTCCCTCCAGCCACACTATAGTACCAGGCCCGAGCACCCTCGAACAGGTTCCCTTCGAAGGCAAGCCTAGCATGGGGGTTCCCGACATAGAGCTGATCATAGCCGAACTGTCGAGCGAAGCGACTCGGCATGTACGGCTCAATGGTACATGACGTCCCCTGCCGGAAAAGCACATATCCGGGCCGGATATTTAGCAACCACCAGAAGGCCCCGCGGATAACCTCGTGAAGTCATCTGGGCCCAACAGAATCAACAAGTAGATCCCCGAAAGATGCATCAGGGATCTGGAGAGAGGCAGCGATTGAGCTGGTATTTGGCAGGGTCTGAAAGGCACTTCCGGACGTAATATATGTAAGGATCACGCCATTTTGAACCCTCCAACCGCTGTACGAAAGGGGCAGAATTCTCCCTCCAACGCGCTGCCGTCATCAAAGAAGGGCAATGCATCACGTACCAAGCAATAAGGTACGTGTAAGGCAGCTCGACACGAGGGTTGGGACGCTTTCCGTCGGACTCCCCTCTGAGTCAACATACGGCTTTCCCTCGGAGTCTGCAGTTTTTGGTGGCTCACAGAAACTCTTAGTGAGCGCCCGCAGCCCGCTCTGAATACCAGCCGCCACGGCCGGGAGAAGGGCTATGGGTTTCCCATGAGCCAAGGAGCACCGCGGGTACACCACGTCAGCAACAATGACTTCATGCGGCAGTGTGGGCACCACACAGCGCTTCAGCCACAGCATCAGAAAGCCCGCCAACAGCGCCCGATCGGAGATAGGAGTCCGGGCTTGATGGTGAAAGCTTTCAAAAACCAAGTCAGGGTCGAAACCGTCCTCGTTCGACTCCGTGGTGTAGAAGCTGTTCGGAGCCTGGTCGATCCTGTCTTCGATCTCCCTGTCAGAGCTGGGATCCAATCGGGTTATCCGATGGTCTTGGTGTTGACATTATTGAACAAGTAACTGGCCCAAGACAGTTGCTTGACTCCCTGCGACCGCCATTTGGTTATCTGGCCGCAAATGTGAAAGTGACATAGCACTTCCCAGTAGGTCTCATATATGAGGGGAAACTCTCCTTCATATAGCGAAGCTCCACAGCGGTCGGGACATATTCCTCATAGGGAATATCCCCTGTCGACAGCCCCGAGACCTCGTGCAGCTCGTGCAGAGCAAGGCCCATCTCTCCGACCGGAGTGAAGAACGTCCCCGTCGAAGGATTATAACGCTCTAGAATCCCGAAGAAGTTCTGAGAGCTTTGAGGGATCCCCCACTGCACGCCCTGACTGCCGAGTACAGCCCCACGCGCTTTAGCAGGTCCCCGAGCTCGGTAAAAGGACAAAGCCGACCATCCTGCCCCACCATAGTTCTCCGTGGAACGGACCCACCCCGGCGCACGGAACCCAACAGGGTAGTCACCCTCCGCCTCCATGAAGGCGTTGAGGAAGGTAGTGCCAAGTTGTGGTATCTCCCCGGCTGGAACCTCAGTCCTGCGCGACCCAGGGAAAAGGCCGATAACTGACCTGTCATGGCTATCATGACGGTATACTTTGTGGGAGCCCAAATCACCGAGAGTGACCTCGGGAACATATCGAGCAAGGTCCCATTCCATCTTCCGAGGGACGGACATATGCTGGAAGTAGGACAGCGGGAACATCCTCTCCATGTCTGGAAGAAGAATCTTCCACCCTTTATCTGACGGAGCCATTTGTAAGTCCCGTCATATACGCGATGGCCGCCATCATGGATACGATCTCCGAAAAAGAAGGCAGGCTTCTCCAGTTTGATGCCAGCATCCGTTGCAAATGCTGCATCAGTCATGAGCACCCGAAGAGTCCTCATGTCAACATTTGAGAGCCTCTCTCTGCGATCCGGTGATTTGTCAGCAGTCACAGGAACAGTCCTTTGCAATACAAAAATCAAATCCGGTCAGCACCACCTACATGACCAAAGTGGCACTTCTTGGCGAGTGAAGTAGCAGGGCGTGGCGCTGCAAAAAGAAAAGGACACTTAATTAGATACTCTATCAAAAGCATAGAAAAAAAAAATGCTAAGTGTTTCATAATCCGAACGCAGAAGAGACACTGGACGCGGGAATTATCAAATTCGCGTCCAGACCTGCGCATCCACGCAGAAGAGACACTGGACGCAGGAATTATTAAATCCGCGTCCAGACCTGCGCATCCAGCAGAAGAGGCACTGGACGCAGGAATTATCAAATCCGCGTCCAGACCTATGGGATCGGCGTCTCCACAACATTCTCCTTGATGTCACTTCTGGGGTGCGAAAAGAAGGGAGTTATCCACCTTAACCTTTCCACTACCATAATCGCCAGAAGTTAAGGAGGGTAACCCCCTTCCTTTCACATCCCCAGATGTCGAAGTACTTGGACTCGGGTGCCAGATTCATCAAAATCAGCAGCTGATGAAACAGAACGCAAGGATCAAATCCGCGTTCTGTAAACTAAGTCCGCGTCTGAACCCTTCACAAATAGAAAATATTCTAAGTGAAGAATCTGAAGCGCAGGACTCAAGCGCGCGAGGGTCCAAAACCCGCGCCTCGGTTATCATCCCAAAGACTGCGTCTGGGAATCAAACACGATCTGAAAATCACGTGTTAAGGGTTCTTAAAAGTTCTTTGAACTTTCTTTAATGGCGAAACTTCCGCCTAAGAGGCCTTTACCTTGGAGACCTGGGAGAACGACGTCCTGTGCAGAGGAGGAGCGCCCCTCTGGGCCTCGGCGACGGTCGCCTTTGAGGACGATGCAGTTGGCTTAGTCTTGGGTGCCATTGATGTTCAGAAATCCGAGCAAGGAGATGAACAAATTCGAAGATGAACAGAGAAGGAAATTCTTTTTTCTCAGCAAGTGTGTTCGGAGAAGAAGATGCATCTCTCCAACTGTTGCCTTTTATAGGCACAGGGATTCGCGAAGATACGCGGCGCGTGGCCCGGTAGACGCTGCAGCGAGTCCCCGCTCGACGCGTGTAACCAAATCGTTTCTGAACGGAGAGAAGATCATGCGTCGCAACCCCGCCACGAATCAGCAGTCGACACGTGGAGCAGTTCATTTAATGAACCAGGAAATCCGCGCGCCAAAAGGCGAAATTCGCCGGTTCCCTAGGCCAGCTGGCGGCGTAATCATGACATGGCACAGAATTCGCGCCCAAAGAACGCACCTCCTCGATGGACATGCTACGTCAGCCTCTCCATGAATGCATTTGGAAGGTCGCGTCTCTCTAAGAAATTCGCGTCCTTTCAGTCTGGCCAAATATCGCGTCTGCCTTTTAAAGATCAGTCGCGTCTCCATTGCCAAAGGACGCACGATTACAGAAATCGCGCCTTTACAGCAGTACCATCTCTGCTTTTTGAAAAAGAACCTGCGTTTGGCCTCCTGCTTCTGCAAAATCAGTTCAACAGTACACTGACGCAAGCAGACGACCAACCACTCCTGGCTTTAAAGCGCGCCAATGACAGACTAAAAAGCAATCGGGGAGGTTTAGACTGTGCATCTAAACACTCAACATGATCAACTCTGGGGGCTTCAAAGAGTTCAACAGTACACTCACGAAACTCCAGATAAGATCAAACCCGAAGCTCAACAGTCTAGTCATGAAGGTGAACTCAGCTAGAGTCCAAAGTATTTCGAAATCCGTCCCAGTAAACTGCGGAATGTCGAAAACTTTGGAGGGGGTTCTGTAGGCTGTCTAAAAATCACCAAGACAAGCCACCAAACACAGAGATCCAAGATCCAGGCGCAAGGCTAATGTGACAATCAAGACGCGAGAGATAGCCCGCGTCTCAGCATCAAGGCGCGTCAGCCCGAAGCCCGCGTCTCAGCATCAAGGCGCGTCAGCCCGAAGCCCGCGTCTCAGCATCAAGGCGCGTCGGCCCGAAGCCCGCGTCTCAGCATCAAGGCGCGTCAGCCCAAGCCCGCGCCTCAGCATCAAGACGCGTCGGCTCGACACCCACGTCTCGGTTGCAACTACCCCGATTATGGCGCCATCCGCCGCCCATATAGCGGGGAAGTTGGCCCTCATCGTGGAGCACTTTTAGGGGGCACGATCACCCACTAAAAACCCTATAAATAGTCCCGTCACTATTGAAGGAAGGAGGACAATTGACGACGAGAAGAAAAAAGACGACAATCAAAGGAGAGATCAACAACAGAGAGAGAGAAAACCCTTCAGCGAGCTTACTGAGTACTAGCCGCTCTTCGCCTACCTTCTCCTCTAGAGTTTTGGTAGACGGAGCTGAGTTACTCCCTCTACCGACCGAAGAGAAGATCCCCGACGGTCCGAACAATCATCTGGTCAACGGAGAACAAGATTCACTCTCCACCGCCACACGAAGAACCCAGCACTAAACAAAGGGGAATTCAAGATTCAATATTCTCCCTCCCTTGTAACCGGAAGATTAAGCCGGCTGTAATCTTTTCCATCTGATTCCAGGAAGCGTTACACCAACCAACCCCTCTCCGTGTCAAACA